>CM030360.1:316043508-316134313 GCA_017893485.1 Hemerocallis citrina
TTGAGAAGTGTAGTAGACGTAGTCACGTAGTCGGTAGTCGTAGAAAGAGAGAGAGAGAGAGAGCTTCGATGAGAGAGTTTGAAGTAGACGGAGTTGAGACTGTTGAATCGATGCGAATTCGATACAATCAAAATTGTTCACTTTTTTGTTGCTTGCAACTTTGCTGATTTTTTTTATTGAATTGAGTAGTAGAAGTAGAAAGAGTAAAAGAGTAAGGTGTGAAAATTTTAAGATCGAATTAAGGGTGTATATATAGGACCCCCCCCCCCCCCCCCCCCCAAACAAAAGAAAATCAAATATAAAACAAAAAAAAACAGGCAGAAAAACAGAGCCGTTGTCTCTGTTTGTGATTTTCAGCCCGTTCGACCCGTTAGGATCAAACGGGTCCAAACCCGCGGGTTGGCAGGAGGGTTTGACTTGGTCAACGAGTTCGCGGGCCAGGTCGAGCGGGTTGGGATTATAAAATATGCGACTCGAATCAACCCGCGGGTTTGACCCGGACTCGAATTACCTAGTCGCAGGCTGGGTTTGCATGGGTGGGTCGCGGTTAACCCGGCCCTGTTGCCATCCTTATCTGGTACTAACCAAGTTGAGGGTTTTACAAAGGAGTTTTTTTTTTTTGGGAGAAAAAAAGTGACCACGTCACTGCTTCATTAATAAAATATTAACGAAATAAGTATTACAAGTGTTATACATCTAATTGTTACTCAAATGAAACATGGAAAACAATTATATAGCTAACCCTACAACATAAACTAGTCACTCTCCTAGCTATACTTGTAAATGAAAGTATCTGCTCATGTTCTCCCACCTATCCTAACCAGATATAATTCGAATATCAACGGAATTTAAAATTTAAATTTCATCCAACATTCCTCTTTACCCCATAGAATCCCATCACCTTCCCTCGAATGTCCACCTTGGTCACAACCACAACCAAAACCACCATCTCAAGGTGGCATGCATCCATCTCACCCGAAAAATCCCCCACTCCACCCCACCGTGACACCATCTTTCGATTGCGTCAAATCCAACCATCAACAATAACTATAGTTCTCAACTGACACGCCGACGCTCTCGACAAACTCCGCCTATGACCACGTCCGTCTTGGCAGCTTATCTATGGGGATCCCCCAATTATCCCATCGATCCTCGAACAAATTAGAATTTCAAAAAGTCTTATTTGAAAATCACAAGTCAACCAACGTTCCTCTCTCTACTCTCCACATATGTTTTGAATTTCAACAATCTAAATTGTAATGCAAAATGACTCCAAATCTCCCCCCTCCAAATATGCTTTGAATTTCAAAAGTATAAATTGAAATAAAAAAATCAAATTAATCTCCCCCTCCACACATATATGAAATTCAAAAATCTACACTGAATTTCACAATAGAACCACATCTCCTTCTCCATATATATTTTGAATTTCAAAAAGTAATTTAAATTCAAAAATCAACCAAAAATTCTTCTAAATCTAATTTTGAATTTCAAAAACACTAATTTAAAATTCAAAATTCAAAATCCCCCCCTCCCAAACTCCTCCTCATTATAATTTTGAATTCCGAAACCCAATTTCAAAATTCAAAATAGGAAATCAATCCTGCTCTCCACCATTCCGGCGACTTTTCGGCCATCATCTCTTTCCTGCACTTCTCCACTCCCTCCATCGCTCCCGTCATGCGTCACGTCACTTTGTCCCCAACCCATTTCGCCATCAACAGATGGCAACCTCCTCCACAAAGTTGAGCCCCCTTCGTCATCACCCCCTGTCGCTTCGATGAAGCCTCGCGACCTCAGCACGACTAGCCTCCCCAATGCCTCCACGCACTCTGTGCCCGTTGCCGAGCCAGGCCCAACTCCAAACTTCGACGATCCAACTCTATTTGGAATTTCGATGACCAAAGCACTCCACCAGTGAAGCCTCGATGAGCCCACCCTCGACGAAACCCTTCAACCCTCCCAACCCCTCACCGACAGTCGACAACGCTGCTGACGAGGCCCTCTCCCCTAATGAAGCTGATGGCCATCATCATCCCCGAGCTTCTCTCTCCCACATTTCCATCTCCTCAATGGTCGGCTCTGCTCCCGCCGTCATCCTAGTCCTCATAGAGGCGACCTCTTCGCAGCCCCGATCAATTCCACCGCATCTACTCCACCGACTTCTTCCCAAATCCGAAACCCAATTCGGTGATACTTCACACCAACGCACCTCAAAGCTGGGTGACAGGGGAAGGTATGAAGGGATAGGAGGCTGAGGAGGACGAGGGAGTCATCCCCCCTTCCCGAGCGGCTTCAATTTCCTTTCTTTTTCTTTTTGGGTTTTTTTAGAGCATCCGTAGTCATTGGCTATATACCCATTTTTTTGGAGAAAAAAAGGAAAAATGACGCTGCAGTTGTTGGCTATATGCAAAAAATTTTGGTATTGGGTGAACAGTCGTTTGCTATATTTGGCAGAAGAAATAGGTATTTGAAAAAAAAAGCCGACGAAAGATGATATTTCGTCCGTTCAATCAGACGAAAGATCATCTTTAGTCGCTGGGATTTTTTTATAATATTTGACAGGAAATGATTTCCCCTATGTTCAATTTTTTTTAAAAAAAAAAATCGACGGATGGGAAATCATTTCCCATCCATTCCTTCTTTTTTTTAAATTCGGAAATGATTTCTTGTCCGTTCGATTTTTATTTTTTTAAAAAAAAATTGGGGGGGCCTGGACAGAAAATGATGCTCCGTCCCACCCATTTCTCTTCTATTTTGGTGGAATTTTTTCTATAGAATACAACCTATGAATATTTCTATGAGTATAAATTAGGTTTTAATTGAAATTAATTAAGAAATAATATTTATTTAAGATTTTAGGGTTGAGAATCAGGTCGACCGGGTCGGGCCGGGTCGGACCCGTGCAGGTTGAAGAGGAAAGTGGGCGGGTCCGGGTTAGGTCGAGGGTTTAACCGGGCCCGGCCGGGCCGGGTTCGAAAGTAGAAACATCGACCAGACCAACCCGCGAACCCTTTTGAGCTGTACCCATGTCGGGTTGGGCCGGGTCGCGGGTTGGCCTGGTTAGAATTTAATTTAATTTAAATATTACTAGTATTATACACGTGCTGTGCACGTGGGGGAAAATTGGGAGGAATGAAAAGGGCAAAAAAAAATTTACCTACACGTGCGTTGTACGGGTTGGATTAAGGACAAAGGCCTTCTCCCATTATAGTAGTAGAGATTATTTACAAATTCACTTAAAAAGTTGCATATATTATTCATTTCAACTACAATGATTTTTTTACAAATTTTTTTTTTCATCTCTTTTGACTTTAAAAAATAAATAAATAAAAATTGTACAATAAGTATAAGAGTCTAAGAGATTAAAAATTAAACAAAATTGTATATATTATTCATTTCAACTTGTATGAAATTTGTACTGGTTTTTATTTTATAAATAATTTTTTTTTACAAGTTCACTTAAATTTTTTTTTTACAACTACTATGATTTTTTATATAATTGTATATATTATTCAAATACATTTCCACCCCTCTCTCTTAACCCTTAAAACATAAATAAATAAATAACAAATGTACAACAAGTTTAAGAGTCAAAGAGATTAAGAATTAAACAAAATTGTATATATTATTCATTTCAACTTGTATGAAATTTGTACAAATTTCTATTTTATAATTTTGTTTTTACAACTTGACTTAAAAAAAAGTTTACAACTACTATGAATTGTTTACAAGTTATGTACATTCAAATACAAGTTTTTTGCTTACTAATCTTGTTGTTGGACTTCAGACGAGTTGCTACCACTTGTTGATTTAGATGCCGCTTTTTCTTGAGTCCAGTCTTCCGCCTTCATCCAATCTTTAGTGCAGACGAGCATCTCCAACATATCCGGCTTCAAGTGATTCCTGAAATTTGTTAGAACTCTGCAACTTGTAGAAAAAATACTTTCTGAAGCAACTGTGGAGACAAAAGAAGTTAGTAGATCCCTACCCATATGTGAAAGAATAGGAAAAAAAATTTCATGTTCTTTCCACCATTGTAGCACTTTAATCTTAGTACTAGAACTCTCACTAACTTGTTGATTATACAAATTTAATTCATTAGGTGCATTAGCCCTTGATTTTTTTGATTGAATACGAGTAAGTAAATTAAAAGTGACATCTTCTAATGTACTCTTACCTTTACCTCTAGAAGTAGAAGAATAAGAAGTAACTATTCTAGTTGTACTACTATATGCAAAAGTTCTATCATAATAATCATACAAGTTATTTAATGTCGATTCAAAGCTAGCTAAAATTCATTACAATCATATTCGGAATCATCTCCAAGTAAAGTAAAAAATATTTCAATCAAACTCTTCGTACCCGCTAATTTGATACGAGGATCCATAACAGAAGCAATACAATACAACATAGGAGGATGATTAAAATACTTCAAAAAAATTTATAAGCGGGATCAATAATATAACTGATGTATTCGTCCGAAATCGTATCTTGAAAAGCTTGCATCATAGTTATGATTGAAATAAAAATACTAATAGAAGTAGAATCATAAGATGTAGGAAACTTCACAGTTGCGGTTTTAAAAGATTCCAAAAATCGTAATAAAGATTCCGAAAAATACCATGATTCGGGAGTCATTAGAAAAATTTTCATGTTTTTTGTAAGACAAAAACCGTTTATAATATCTTTATATTGAGTTACAACATTAAGTAAATCGAAAGTAGAGTTTCATCGGTGTTTAAAATCTTTAGGAAATTTTCTAAAATGTATTCTCCTAGCTTTACACCATCTTTTAAATTCTTGAAGCATATGACCACTCAAAGCAATAAAATGTACACAATTTCTAATTGAAATTATATATGGATCAGCTACTTTCAATGCATCTTGTACACATAAATTTAAAATATGTCATGCACATCTAAAATAAAAAATTTCTAAACGTGGAGGATCTAATTGTGTTTTTAATGTACTAATTGAATCATTGTTGTTAGCTACATTATCAAAACTAATAGTAAAATTTTTATCACGAATATGAAAGATATCAGAAACTTCTAAAATATGATGTGCAATAACTAAACCACTATAGGGATACGGTAAAGCCGCAAGTGAGATGATTCTTTTTTGAATCATCTAATCACTATCTATCCAATGAAAAGTTAATCCCATCATCGGAATATCGTTACAACCTTTCCAACAATCGGAAGTTAACGATACGCTACAAGTTAAAGAAAACAAGAGTGCAATTAAACTATCTCTCATTTCGTTGTAAAGTTTAAAATAATCGGATTTTAATGTGTTTCTAGGGATTATTCTAAAATGTGGATTTAGTGCATTTTGGTTGAAATAATCTATATTCCTACTCTCGGAATAGGAAAATTGTAGCTCATCCTTAATAACTAATCGGTCCATTTCCCGACGAACAAGTTCGGGATCATAGGGTTGACTATCTATTTGTCCGATCCTAGGTTAATTTTTTGTTGGCCCTGTTGGTCTTGTACTAAATCTTTGTGTACATTTAAAATGTGTCGTTTAATTGTATTCGTTCCCTCACCCTTCTTCCATTTGTAACTCTTTCCACACTCTTTACAAATCTTATGTCCTACACCCGGATTGTTCTCATCGGGAATATATATAGTCATAAAATCTGTGCCAATCACTTGATTATCCCCTACTTTTTCTACTACTAGTGGCTTCGGTTTGTTGTGTTTGTGTGTCAACATCATGCATTTCTTCTTCTATTGTGTGTAGGGATATCATGAGTTTTAACCATAAGATTATGTGTAAATTCGGGTTCAATTTGTGGGACTATTGGCAGCCGACATGAAGTACAGGTTGGAATCTTTTCCATTTTGTCTACGGCCGCTACCTCGTGATCTAGACATGGTAACAGTAAATAATGTATGCGATAAAAAACGATTTCTAGTGTTTACTAGTGTTTGTGAAATAATAAAAAACAATGTTGGAGGTATATGTTAAAAAATAAAATCTAAAAAATAATAGGAGGGTTGAGAGAGATAAAAGAAAAAAACCAACAAACAAATATGATACAAAAAATTATAATTACAAAAATAAATCAAGACAATAGGAGGGATGTGAAATTTTAATACCGTACTTCGCGGATAATCGGTATATAGGTATGAGAGAGAAAATAAAAGTAGAAGTAGAAGTTCGGTCCGTCCGGTAGTCGTTGAAACAGAGAAAAATAGAGCTTTTTTGTTGGAGGAGTTGTAGTAGACGAGTTGTGAGTTCAATTCGATACGATCAGAATTTTGCACTTATTTGTTGCTTGCTTCTTTGTTGAAAATTTTTGAATGTATTGAGATTGAATTGAGTAGCAGTAGTAGAGAGAGCAAGAGGATTAGGTGTGAAATTTTTAGATTGAATTAAGGGGTATTTATAGGGGATAAAATAATAATAATAATGATAAAAAACGGTTGTTTTGTAGTCGTTGACCCGTGGGTCTAACATTCGAAACTCGCGCGTCCACCCGTGGGTCCACCCGCAGGTTGGCGCGCGGGTTGGGCATTTCAACGGGTCGAATGGTCCGAGTCGAGCGGTTGACCCGGTTAGAAGCGTGGGTCTGAACCGGACCCGAACCGCACAGTTGCGGGTCGGGTTCGAGCGAGCGGGTCGTGGGTGGGTCACGGGGCAACCCAGCCCGTTTACCATCCCTATAAGATTTAATTAGGATTTAAATTTTTTATTTTTTTTTAAAAAGTGTCAAACCGGAAATGATTCCGCATCCCTTGTTTTTTGTTTAAAAAAATAAAATAAAAATTTGGGACGGGAAATTTATATGGGTAAAAATAGAACCGAATCGAGACCGTTCAAATCGAGTACGAATCTTAAAGCTCACAGGGGCAAAACGGTAATTTCTACCACAAGCAGGTCCAAAATGGGAACTGGGTCTTTTTCGAGCCCAATAACCCAAAAAGGGGTCTGCCTTACTGGGTCTGGGCGATAGCCCATTGCAAACAAACCCAGATCATTTAGAGGGTAATCCAAGTTCATGATTATCTATAAGAAGCAGTTTAAACCAAATCTCTTTTCATGGAACGATATAAACTCTCCTTCTATCCAAAAACACCGGGACATAGAGATAAATGGTTATCTCTAAACTATCTCTAAAGGCAACCATAAATACCCCTCTACCCCCACCATATGAAAGGTAATTAGTATTTTCTCCACAAAAGCTCTTTCATAATCTTCTTGATTACTAACTTGAGCGTCAGAGGATTTGTCGCCGAGAACAATCCTAGTGTTTCAGACTTTTTTGCAGGTCAGCGATAGCATCAAGAAACGGTAAACACCGGCAAGAAGTCAACATGTTTTCTTTTATTGTTTTCAGAAGAATTCACAAATTATCTGTTTTCTCCCACACCAAAATTAGCAGCAACATATTGGCGCCGTCTGTGGGAATCATAAGAAGTAATCCAACCTTACTTCACCGGTGAAAGTAGTTTCTAGCCATGCCTCTGAAAGGAAGAGGGAAGGCAGCGACATCTAGCCGAAGGGCCACTCCTCTTCCTCCTCCTCCTCATTCGCTCCAATATGTTCTCCCTCAACCAGACTAGAAGATTCAGCAACCGCAGCCTGAACAACCTCCTTCTCAACAGCCTACTCCCAGGTCTCAGGGGGCTGCCCCTTCGAACTCCCATCAAAGCCGTCAGGGACAACATTTTTGCCATGACTATATCTCAGTCCATAATCCTTCAACAGACTCCATGGCCTCTTAAAGTCGTCCATGGCCGGGAGATATCCGCCAAGTCATTGTTAACTGTCAGCAGGGGGTAGACTTCCGTGCTCACTTGAATGAGAGGCGAGCCCTTGATGAAGTCCCTCCCCCAGGGCACCGAAGGGCCCGGAGAGTCCAATCCTCCCATAGGCCAAGATCCAGAAAAACCCCCTCCCCAAGGAGGGGAAGGGAGTCCCCTCCACATCGTCGATGGAGAAGCCTCACCCCGACAAGCCGATCAGCACCTAGAGACCGCCGAGATGGAGGGGCACCAGTCACTCAGACAGAGTTCTAAAACATCAAAGAGGACATCCTGTGAACCCTTAACGTTGCCACCAGTCGCGATCAGCGTGCACTTAGCCCTCGTCATACCCGGAGTCAAAATCAATGTGTGCCTAGCCCCCACCATGCCGCTCCTTATGAAGGAGAGTCCCGAGGATCGATCCGACACTACCAGAGAGACAACTCGGTCCATCTCCGTCTCCGAGAGATGGAGAAGCGCCTTAACAAACTCAACATATAAGAAGAACAACGGGCCAGGAATTTCTGCCAGAGCAGGCCTCCCTTCTCCAGGGCCATCATGGAAGCTCCGGTCCCCAAGACCTTCAAACCCCCCACTTCGATTCCTACAACAGGGAATTAGACCAAGCCGATCATATTGAGAGTTTCAAAACTCTCATGATGATTCACCAAGCCTCAGATGCACTTCTTTGCAAGAACTTCCCATCCACATTGAAGGGACCCACGAGAGAATGGTACTCCCAACTTTTCCCCTCCTCCATCTTCTCATTCCTTACCCATTTCGTCAGCAGCCGTCGAGCTGAGAAGAAGAGCACATCTTTGCTAGCACTCAGTCAGAGAAGGGGCGAACATATGAGAGACTATGTTCGGTGCTTCACTACTGAGGCTCGGTTCATTGTCTCACTCGATCATTCTGCGGACGAAGAAGGCACTAAGAAGCTCTAGAAAGATAACAGCGGCCAGCGCTGTCCTCCTCCCCGTTTCAAAAAATTCACCCCTCTCAATGCCAGTGTCTCGGCTATCCTCATGGAGTTTGGTAAAGAAGGGCTGCTCCAACCTCCCCCGTAGCGCCCCGAATTTCTAATAAATAAATATAAAAGTACGTGGCACAATTTCCAGCATCTACCTCAATGTAATAGTAAACATAGCCAAAATGCAGAATAATTTTCCAACTTTAATTACATCAATTCTTTACATAACACAGCGAAAATTAAACACCTTGAATTACAATTTCTTTCTTTTACAACACATTGTTTTACAATTTGCATAAGCCATATTATCATTCTACCACATGCATCCAAATTACAAGCTGATGGTACCTACCTGTAAAACATAAGGCTAGCGATAACCCTAAATCCCAAAACTACGAGGTCAGCCATAACGATGTGAGTGACATCAAAAGAAATACAATTTAAATGAAATTTAAAGAATTAATTCATAATCAACACATTCCCACAGTAGTAACAATAAAATAAGAATTAACGATTAGTAAAGCATAAAACATCAAGTGAAATTAGGCTAAGTGTCTAGTGTAAGAAAACTGAAAAGCATCATCCATAATACAAGCCCTGCTCGAATTTCTTGGCCTTATTCGCTTCATTAACAATCAGCTCCGGTGCATACCTTGACATCTGGGCGAACTTAGTATCATATTCTCGCACTATCATGCTACCTTTTTGCCGATTCAAGAATTTCGTTGCCTTCTTCTCCTGAACATCCAGTGGAAAGAAACGATCCCTGAACTCCTTCAGAAAAGCCTCCCAAGTCACCTGTTGATCCCCAAAAGTACTCATCACTGACTGCCACTAGACGCCAGAATCCTTCTCTAACTGCATTGTAGCCAATTTCACCTTATTGGTTGCTGGGGTTTCCAAAACCTGGAAGACTACCTCCATCTGCCTAATCCAATCATCAGCCTCACTTGGATCAGACTGCCTTTCAAAAAACAGGTAGCTTCATTAGCTTGAAGGACTCAACCTGCTTAATTGGATCAACATTAATAAGCACTGGTCCAGGCCCTTGATTCTGATTCCGAGTCATGTTGGCTGTCATAAATGTGTTTAAGGTCTGATATACCCTGGCAATTTTCGTCTCTAAATCAAGTCCGGTCCCATGGGAATCCTCAGCCCCATCACCATTTCTACCATTCCTGGTCTTGGGTCCTGCCATTATACTGAATACTGCAAAATGCGGGAAAAGTTAGAGCATCACAACACACATCATATTCACATCAATACCTTATGGCAAAATCTCAGTCATATCCCAAACCATTTCATCTTGTTTTAATTCTATGTGATACTCACTCTAATGTCCACACCTAGGTACTCACGCTCTAATGTCCACACCTAGGTTTATTCTTATACAATGTTTATCATTACTATTGAAGCATGCTCTGATACCAATCTCTGTAGCGCCCTGAATTTTCAATAAATAAATATGAAAATACGTGGCATAATTCCCAGCATCTACCTCAATGTAATAGTAAACATAGCCAAAATACAGAATAAATTTTCAACTTTATTTATATCAATTCTTTACATAGCACAACGAAAATTAAACACCTTGAATTACAATTTCTTTCTTTTACAACACATTGTTTTACAATTTGCATAAGCCATATTATCATTCTACCACATGCATCCAAATCCCAAGCTAATGGTACCTACCTGTAAAATATGAGGTTAGAGATAACCCTAACCCCTAAAACTACGGGGTCATCCATAACGGTGTGAGTGACATCAAAATAAATACAATTTAAATGAAACATTTAGAATAAATTCATAATCAACACATTTCCACAGTAGTAACAATAAAATAAGGAGTAACGATAAATAAAGCATAAAACATCAAGTGAAACTAGGCTAAGTGTCAAGTGTAAGAAAACAGAGAAACATCATGCATAATACAAGTTAAGAAAACACAAATGGAGTATGATGACTCTCTAATGCATACTTGTCAGATTCTTTACATCCCACAATACATAGGTCCGATGTAAACCCTTATCGTTCTCCACTTTATAGGGTTAAATCTCTTGTCATGCAACTAATTCTACTATGGTGATAGAAACAAGATCTAGAATACTCCGTGAATAGGCCTAACAATCATCGACGCGCAAGCATCATGTAAGCATAGATCTAATACCGAAGAATCACCTCCCTACCGTGTACCCCACAAATAGGCCTACCGACCCTCAACGTGCAGATACACAGTACATTCCGTGAATAGGCCTGCCGACTCTTGACACGTGAATGCACCATATGTTCCACGAATAGGCTTACCGACCCTCGATACGCGAACATACCAATTGTCCTCTAGAAATTCTGTGAACAGGCCCACCAACTCTCGACACACAAATATACTAGGGACACAACAAAACACAGACCTGGAATACATTCGTTGAACAAACAACAGAACCCAAACTTACGTTTCTCAAGTTCTATCACATATCCACTAGTGCCTGTCCTTAGGTTGATTATTATTAATTAAAACACCACTTCCCTCTTTCTAGAGTTGTTGTACCCTGCCGGACTTGATTCCACCAAAACAACCCCAAGGCCCAAACTGGCCAATATCCATAAAATCTCATCTACCGGTTTACAGGAATCCCACTCAACTCCTAGAGACTCACAAAACATCAACACAAATCTTTCATTAAAACTCTTAATTCCATCATCACTTTGTTTATATTAAGAAAATTTCTTTAAATCAAACATATCCGAATTCAACCAAATACCCACAAATTTCCAGAAGTAAAATATGAGATTGATCTCTTAAACAACCGAGTTTCACATTTTGAAGTCATAGAAATATCACAAAACATCAATTCCTTCGAAATCCATATATAATTCATTATCTAAAGTTATATAAATACCAATTAAATTCTATTATAAATCAAATATAACTCTCTGTAAAATACAGTAATCTGTAGCAAAAACTTCATCTAAAAAAGTAGATCAATAATACATAAGTTCTGAGAAATAATCGTTTAAGAAATCAACAAGAAAACTCAACAAAACCATCAGAACAGCAGGTGTCGGTCGACCGACATCTCAGTTCAAATTTGTGACAGTCGGCCGCACCTTCCAAAAATCCAAAATCCCTAAGTGTCGGTCGACTGTTATCCTAGTTCAAAAGTAGGGCGGTCGACCGACAACTGATACATAGCCCGCAAAAAAATTTGTGCACTTCTCAACCGATACTTCGATTATAATTTTTAAAAACATGAATTTGTAAAATTTAAAATCCTGAGATGATCAATTACAAATTATTTAACACACTGAAGTATATAAATCAAATCAAACTCACATCAAATTCATAAGAGAGCAATTTCTCATCAAATTCTTCAAATCAGGTTAATATATACAGATATGTATATTTATATGTGTATAGATGAGTATATGTATCTGTAACTTCATCAAAACTCACTGTATATGAGTAGTATATTGCTTAATTCGATCTCAGTATCAATACAAATCAAAACCGACTTGAAAACATCACAAAACTTCAAAAATTTCAATTTAGGCCTCCACCATTAGACCCAAATCTAAAACTCAATAAAACCCTTCAAACTTGATCATTTTGATTCAAAAATCCTCTTGCAAATTGGTTAAACACATATACAACTAATTGAATTTAATTTTCCCATGATTACTTGCATCTACAACATGTTTTGATCAAATTAAAACCCTGTAACAGATCATATATGTTCAAATCAGTAGAGAATCTAATTTCTATCATCTATATGCATTATAAATCTTACAACTCATTATATAAAATCAAATAAGCAAGAAATAGCACATTCATGAGTTATATTAAGTTCTTAACATTCTTAAGTCATATATATAGAGATTTTATTCATCAATTGCACAACATTCATAAAAAGTTCTACTTTTAATTATCCATCCATCTATATATTCATTATATCATCATAAAACCATCTATCATGCATTCTACTAGACAAATCATCATATATAACATGCATAGATCAATAAGAAATCAAACATATGTCACTCACCTCAATAAAAAATCAACCGAAGTAATAAAGAATAAGAAAAAACTTCTCCTTTCGCAAAAATCCAAGATCCTCGCTTCAAAACTCCAAGAAAATCAATAATAAAATATATCTTTGTTTTGTGCAAAAAAGAGACGGCTGTAGCAGCCTCTATATAGGCCGAAATCCAATTTTTAGGGTTTTGAGAAGATTTTATAAAATATTTCTTTAGAATATATCTTTACATATATAGATCCTTTATACTAGGTAACTAGATTAATCAATTTAGTTGTGATTAAAATCAAAATATTCCCCCCAGATCTAGCCGGCACTGGTTTCAAATCCAGAAAAATAAATTTTGTAATTTTTCCCTCAAAGTGGCAATTTTGCAAAAAGAAAATTCTTTAATAAATTAGCAAAATAAACCAAATATATTAGAAAAAAAATTAAACTCGTTAGCTCTGAGTTGGTCAGCCATCATGCTCAGCTCAGAAAACCGAAAATCTGGAGTTTTTACTCCAAGTGGTAATTTTGCACAAAAGTCTATCTTTTTGTAATATTTGCAAATACGTCAAATAAATATTAAAAATCCATAAAATTTATAAATAATGCCTAATAATAAATATCAGGTTTCCCCAAAAAAATTCTGACTTTGAGTTTCCCAAGAAAATATTTGCATGTGTTTTGCACGTGCAAAATGATAAATTTTAGATTTTTTTATTATTAAATCACAAAAAATATCTTTAATTCATTTATTAATTTCAAAAAAATTATTTAAAATTCTAGGGTGGTACATCCCCAAAGATGAATATCCCTGGCAAAAAGAGAAACATAGATAAGTTGTGTCGCTTCCACAGGGACCATGGCCACGACACAGACGACTATCGAGCCCTCAATGACGAGATTGGGGCCCTTGGCCAAGTTTGTTAAGAAGGACAGGGTTGATCCTCCTCCACCCCGAGGGGCAAACAAGCGAGTTGAAATACCTGCTTAGTCCCCTGACTCCGAACCCGAAGCAACCATGCACCTCATCCACGAAGGCCCAATGGGGGGAGAGTCAAACTCCTCCTGAAAAGCCTTCATCAGAAAAGTAAACTCAGTACAGAACCACCCTCCACCCAAGGGCTTCGGGGTCCCCGTAACCTTTTCAAACAGAGACTTAGAAGGCGTCTGAATGCCTCACTGTGATGCTCTCGTAATCAACCTCCACATGGCCAACCACAAAGTGCATTGGATCCTAGTCGACAATAGCAAATAAGTAATTATCCTTTTCTTGGAGGCCTTCCAAGGCCTTAACTTGTCCAGAGACCGCCTCAAACTTGCTGGCTACACTCTGCACGAATTCTCCGGGGTTCTTGTGACCATCGAGGGAGTTATCACTCTCGACGTAACCGCTGGCAAAACCCCAGCCACCCAAACAGAACCAATGGATTTCATTGTTGTCGATGAAAAGGCCGCAATCAATGCCATCCATGGCCGACCCGGCCTCGCCGCACTTCAATCTGTGCCCTCAACCTTCCACATGAAGATGAAATTTCCCACCTGTGCAGGGGTGGGAGAGGTCAGGAGGAGCCAGGAGATTGCCCAGAAATGTTACATGACTTTGGTAGGGATCCAGTCCTCTCTCTTGAAGCCCTTGAGCTCCCCAAGGGAGAAACCAAGCCATCTCCAAGTTGGTCGATGAGTTAGAAGATGTGGACTTTTCAAAAGAAGTCCCAAACAGGACGTTCCAAGTTAGCAAATTCTTCCCCACCCAGTCAAAGCTGACATCCTCCAATGCATAAGGGGGAATCGAGACCTATTCACATGGACTGCTGCCGACATGTCTGGTATCTCGGAAGAATTACTCATGCACCACCTCAGCATAACTCTCGAAGCAAAACCCATCCAACAGAAGCGTCGCAAGTTCACGCCGAACCGCTAGAAAGCAAATCAAGAAGAAGTAGAACATCCAAGAGTTTAATTACCCTGAGTGGATTTCCAACGTCGTGATGGTGAAAAAGGCCAATGGGAAATGCAGAATTTGCATCGACTTCACCGATCTGAACAAGTCCTGTCCAAAAGATCCGTTCCCGCTTCCTAGTATTGATGCACTAATCGACACCACTTCCGTTCACGAACTCATGAGCTTTGTGGATGCCTTCTCCGGGTACAATCAGATCAGGATGTTCCCCACTGATATTCTGAAGACTTCTTTCACGACGAATCAAGGACTATATTATTACCACATCATGCCCTTCGGGCTAAACAACGCTGGAGCGACATATCAGTGCCTCATCAAGAAGGTCTTTAAGGAACAAATCAGAAGGAATATGGAGGTTTATGTGGACGACATGTTGGTGAAAAGCCTCAGAAAGCAGGACCACATGACCGACCTTCAGGAAGCCTTTGATGTCTTGCGAAGTCACAACATGAGGCTCAACCTATCTAAATGTGCATTCGGGGTATCATCTGGCAAATTCCTAGGATTTATGGTTAGCCAGAGGGGCATAGAGGCCAACCCTGAGAAGATCCAAGTCATACTGGATATGGCTCCCCGTCCAGTGTTAATATAAGGAAGTACAAAGGCTCACAGGGCACATCACCGCCATAAGGCATTTTCTCTCTAAGTCAGGGGAGAAGTGCCTCCTATTCTTCAAGTCCCTAAGAGGAACGAGAGGTTTTGAGTGGGGACAATTGCACAAGGAATCATTTAAACAACTCAAAGCATATCTCGTCAACCCTTCGCTCCTAACTAAGCCCAAACCTAGGGAAACCCACTACCTTTACCTCGCTACATCAGAACAAACCCTCAGTGCCGTCCTAGTAAGGGAAGACGACAAAGCCCAGAAGCTGATCTATTATGTGAGTAAGGCCCTCTGAGACGCTGAACTATGCTATCCCAAAAGAGAAAAGATGGCTAATGCGCTAGTCGTGGCTGCTCGAAAGCTCTGTCCTTATTTCCAAGCTCACTCGGTGATCGTTCTTACCAACCAAACCCTCAAGCAAGTGCTGCACAAGCCTGAAAGTTCGGGGCGCCTCATGAAATAGTGCATCGAGCTGAGCCAGCACGATATAAGCTATAAGCCAAGGACCGCTATCAAGGTTCAAGCCCTAGCAGAATTCATAGTGGAAAGCATTGTTCTTGATCCTAGCAGTGGAGCCAATGAACCCCCGCTCTGGGGCATTTATGTCGATGGATCCTCGTGCACCGAGGGAAGCGGAGCGGGGGTCATCCTAGCTGGCCCAGATGAATTCGTTCTCCAGTACTCGCTCCGCATCAGCTTTCAAGCGTCAAAAAATGAAGCAGATCGAGTATGAGGCACTCATATCCGGTCTGTTCCTGGCACGCAAGGCTGACGCTCAACGTGTCAAAGTATTTAGAGATTCACAACAGGTGGTAAAATAGGTCTCAGGAGAATATAAGGCAAGAGATGACCGCATGATCAAGTATCTGGATAAGGTAAAAAAGCTGTTGGCCACCTTCCAAGAGGCAGAATTCCTACGGATCCCCCGAGAAGAAAATGGGCAGGAAGATGCCATGTCAAAGTTAGCCTCCTCTTCTCTACAAGGGCTCGAGCACACTTTTTTGATCAAAGTCCTTCTAAGACCCAACATTGAGGAAGGAAGTCTCCAACTAATGGAGATACTATCCTTGGCGCATAGGGAAAGTTGGAAGAAACCCCTCATCGAGTTCCTCGAAAAAGGGATCCTTTCGCCAGACCCTAAAGAAGCTAGGAAAGTCAGAACTAGAGCCGAGCGATATACGCTCATCGAGGGAATTATGTACAAGCGCTCCTATACCCAAGTAGATGGCAGACCCTACTTGCAGTGTCTCTCCCCCGAAGAAGCCCAGTACGCCCTAAGAGAGGTTCATAAGGGAGCCGGTGGTGCTCAAATGGGCGTAAGGTCCCTTGCCCACAAAATCTTGAATCATGGCTACTTCTGGCCCATGCTCCTAAGTGATGCCGAACAACACGTTCGCCAGTGCACTTCCTGTCAAAGGTTCTCATCCATTCGGCGTATGCCTCAAGCCGAGCTATCTTCTTTATCTAGCCTGATTTCCTTCGCTATGTGGGGGATGGACTTGCTTGGGCCATTCCCTCCGGCGCCTGGTTAGAGGAAGTTCCTTGTAGTTGCAATCAATTACTTTTCGAAATGGATTGAAGCAGATCCATTTGCAACAATTACAGAGAATAGGGTCCAGCAGTTCTTCTGGAAGAACATTGTCTACCGATTCGGCATCCCTCGGATCATAGTGACTGACAACAAGACCCAATTCACAGGGGTGGCCTTCAATAACTTTTGTACAAACCTCGGCATCCAGCAGCATTTCTCCTCAATATCCCACCTGCAATCCAATCGGAAAATTCTCACTGGCCTAAAGAAGAGATTAGAACAAATGTGCTAAAGGGTTATGGGTTGAAAAACTTTCTAATGTGCCGCACCACTAAACCGACCCTGACAGGAGAATCTCTGTTCAGCTTGACATACGGCTCAGAAGCCGTCATCCCACTTGAAGTTATCCTAACCTCTCCCCGCTTGTTATCATTCAGTGAAGAACAAAATTCGAACAACCTCCGTGGCAATCTTGACCTCATCGATGAGATTCGAGAAAGATCGGCCATTCGCCAACAGATCTATCGACGTAGGGTCAAGCAATCCTACAACAAAAAATTTCGCCCCACGAATCTCAAAGAAGGAGACTTGGTTTTTAGAAAGTTATCAATCTCTTTTCCGAGCAAGAAATGAAAACTATCTCCAAATTGGGAGGGGCCGTACAAGATCTCCAGAGTTGCCTGCCCTGGCGCGTATCAACTTGAAGACTCGGGGGGGGGAAGAGAGTGCCTAGAACTTGGAATGCACAGCATTTGATGAAATTCCAAGAGGGCTAGTTTTCCTTGTTTTTCTTTACTTCCCTTGTTTTTTATGCATTACCATGTAATAAATCCTTTCAACTTAGAAGCAACCACTTAGTTTTCTTCTTTATAAAAACATAGTTCATTGTTCTAGAAAACTATTGTCAAAATCTAGTTGTTTTACGCTAGGAACGTACACACTAAGTACGACCACTCTCAAAATGACAAGTTCGGAGTCCAACACTTGGTTCGATGCCGCTTCCGCCACTTGCAAACGAGCAAGTGCGATATAGCTCGCCATTCAGAGTTTCTCCCACAACTGTTGAAAACACTTAAACGACAAGTTCGGAGTCCAACACTTGGTTCGATGCCGCTTTCGCCACTTGCAAACGAGCAAGTGCGAAGTAGCTCGCCATTATGAATTGCTCCCAGAACTGTTGAAAAACCTAAAATGACAAGTTCGGAGTTCAATACTTGGTTCAATGCCACTTTCGCCACTTGCAAACGAGCAAGTGCGAAGTAGCTCGCCATTCGGAATTGCTCCCACAACTGTTGAAAACTCTTAAACAAAACTCACAACATTCCAGTGTTCCAGCACTGAGAAAATAACGTTTAAATACTTTGGGGAATTTCATTCCAAAATTAAACTAATTACAAGATTAGAAAGGTTTCATCAACAAAAGCATCGCCTATGTATTCAGAAGATCTTATTCCACAACGAAAGGATTTGCAAGTGTTAATAAACGTACAAAGCTGCAACAAAGGGACGATTCTCAAACACTTGAATACAAGTCTTATTTCACGAGAGAATAGATTACAAGTGTTATTGAATAACCAATGCCTCTACAAGAAGACGACCCTCTAGCACTTGGCTAAAAATCTTATTCCACAGCAACTAAGATGACAAGTGTGGTTAAACAAACAAAGTCACTACAAGGCTACAAAGTCAAACTTATTTGCCGTTGCAGCTCTTCCGAGGCAAAGGGATATTCCTCTTCAAGGACACACGCGCTTTGCGACTTCCAATGGGGGTGCCGGTGCTAAAACTTCCCCTCGAACCATTTGAATTAACATCCAAACCCACGGAATGAGTCACACCGTCAGGGCCTGTGGCTCGCTCCACTCCACCTATCGACGCCCCACTAGAAGAGCTGACCACACAGCTCTGAGCATCATTGGTATGCCTCGGTGCCTCGGGCAAACGCAATGTCAGCTCATTGAAATACTTGCCCTGTGCATGCCCTTCGTGAGAGCACGAGTTGCTCCTAACATTGCCTCCCTCGGAGAGCCACTATAAACGAAGGTTCTCCACCTCTAACTCAATGAGTAGCTCTTTGAGGGAGTCATCCATCACCCTAAACTTCATGCGAGGCACCCCACTCGTACTACCCCCCTGTGAGAACGCGAAGATAGTCCTCCTGAGATGAGATGTTTCTAAAGTCTTCTCGAGAACCATGTTCTTCAACTCGTCTCTTTCGGCTATAACTGCGAATAAGGAGCGGCGAAGGACATTAAGTCTCGAGGTTTTCTCAACAGCCATTGAAGCACAGATTCATCACTCGCGGAGGGTACCTCTTGAAGAACCTCTTCATATCGCCTCGCCTCGACATTCCTACGGACCAAGACTTTTCTCAAGTGTTCGAGCTCCGCCTCTGATTTAGAACGTCTCTCTCGCGAGAAAGAGAGCCCCAGCTTTATCACCAGAATCTTAGAGCGAAGATGAGCAACTTCACCGACCTCATGCTCAACCATCTGTTTACGAAGCAAACTGATAGATTACTCTATCAAAATAAAAAACTCACAAAGCATGCAAAGGGGAAAATGGCAAAAATAACAAGTCTTATGGGTCGGAAACTAATTTCAATGCAATGCAAAGATACAACAAGCGATGGACAGTCTGCTATAAGGCATCCTTGCAAAATAAAAACAAATAAGTTGAAGACGACTACAAAAATAAAGGGGGTCAGGGATCGACCTCGGTCGACTGAGCCTCGGGTGCATCGAGCCCATGCTCGACCCCTTTGACTATATCAGGGGCAACCACTTCTTCATCCTCCTCCTCACCCTCCTCTTCGCCCTCCTCGACACATTCAGGAATAGGGTCGTAGATAGAGTACCCTGAGCGGCGGAACCCGAGAATCCGCGCCTTCACGTATTGAAGAGATCTGGCATACGCATTCTGCATGTTCCCCCGGAGGTAGCCTTTTGCTTCATCTTAAGCAGCCTTCACCGCTACCTCCTTCTCCACAGCTGCCTTCTGCCTCTCTTCGGCTAACTGCTGCTCTCCCTGAGCTATCTTATCCTTCGCTTTGGCAAGCGCGAACTCCAACAACACAATTTGCATCGTTTGTGTCTCCGACACTCTGGTCACCTCCTCCAACTGCCTTTGGGACTTGGCATGCTCTGCCCTATCCCTGTCACTCGCCGCCTTCAACTCCTTCTTCTGCTCTGCCATTCATTTCATCAAATAGTCGAAGTGGCAAGTGATCTACAATAAAAGATAATCAAATAAGTTAACATCAAAGAACCGATCAAATGAAGGAAACAGGGTGAAGACTTACCAACATATTGGCCCTGGCAATCTCCAACGTCCATGGCAGCTCGTCCTTCAGGGTCGCCAAATTATTGACCACTTGCATGCAAATGGCCGAGTCCCCAAGGAAGCTGTCGTGCTTCATCACACGTCAGTCCGAGACGTAGAGCCTCTTGTGCTCCTCCGTCATAATAGCCTCTGCGGTGGCATTAAGGGGGGGTGCCTCAAGAGCGAGAGCATCCCCTAAAGTAAAAGCCTTGGCCGAAGGAACAGCCGAAGAAAATGGTGGCGATCCAAGGTCCACCACAGGGGACTCTCTCGTCTGAACCATGGAAGCTTTCGAAGTGGTGGGCTTCGCAGACACTCTTTTCCTATTCCTCCCTTTGGGGTCTTTGCTTCTCAACCCCGGACGATCGGAGACCATCGAATCGAAGTCCATGGGTCCCCTACAGAAAAGGCACAGGTTGGTTAGAATGCAAGACATAACGGCAAAGAAAAAAAGATGTAATGAAGCAAAATATAAATTAAAAAAACTCATACTAGGGTTGATCGACCCCCAGAAAATATTTTCTTCTGTAACTTCTCTCCAGTCTAAGGAAGGCCGATCTAAAAGCATCCTGATCATCTCATCCTCCTCGGGGGTTAAGACCGGCTCAGACTTTGCCCTCTTCGGCACTCCGTCCTTCCGACTCGTAGGGATTCCCCAGGCCTGACTACTACGGACGAGGAAAAACTTCCCCTTCCAAAATTTGATCAAATCAGGTTTCTCTGTAATGCCCCGGATCCCCGTCATCGGACATCCGTGACACAACCAGAATCTTTGCCTTCAAATGCATCTCAACACAGTAAATAGTACGGAAATTTAAAATACTTTTATTGCCATCAGAGTTAATACATCAATAATTACGAATATCAATTATTCGTATCAAGCTGTAACGTCCCCCTTTTGACTCCAAATCCAATTCATTCAATTTCTATATCACTTTAAACATAAACTAAGATAGTTATATTTCAAATAAAATTTCGGCAGAGTTTCCCCTAAAATTTCTGCACCGAAACACAAAAGGCTTACGAAATTCTGCTCTAAATTCCGTAGCTCACATCACAGGCAATTATATCACGGGCTCCCCAGGCCAAAATGAGCAGAATCACACAGGCAATGTATATATGTGCTCTGGGGGCCAAACTCATAATAGAATATCAGATATCAAATAAAAACCATAAATCCCTTTGAAAACGTGGTGAGGTTTTTAGAAAATAATTTATAAACCACACCACAGGGCCCGGTACTCCACAACAAGATGGGTACGGGTCAGAAACATATCATGCCACTCCATACTATTACTCATCATCATCATCCACGTACTTATACATCAAAATACAATTTAAAGCATAAAATTCACTATTCACGCAATTAAACCTTAAGTAGCAAATTGTAGAATGAACCTCCACTCCACAGAATCTACACCTCACCTCTGCACCGCTGGGGACCTGTAACAGTAGGAGCCTAGGGTAGTCCAGAGACCCCCCTAACCCCCCAAACACTAAGAGGTTAGCCATTTCTGGTGTGAGTATAATATATTAATAAGCAAACAAATTAAACTTATAAGTAAAACAGAGTGAACTTACGAATACCAAGATAAACCTGAACATGTAAATGTCATATACGGAAATTCACATCAAGTACTCACTGCATCACTTCCTGTATGCATATCCACACCTGCTCACAAACATACTTAATTTTAATTTGGAAAAATCATTTCCAAATTAGTCGCTTGAGGCCCATCACTTTACGCCTTATGCAAATACCCCTATAGCTTTATTCTCCCATGAAGCCTTACATTCACAGTTACTCTACTCTCACATAAACTGCACCATATTTACCATACAATTGCAATTACAGACTCACGACTTATAATCCTTCCCAATTTCATATCACATAACATCGTATTCATTCATTTCTTACAACACATATCATCACGTCTCGCAACACATCACTTCCGTACTCATTACGCATTTCAACTATCACACTCACAATTCAGCTTGAATGGAAAATAAACGTGTATCCTGATTTCCTAGTGTTCGTGTATGCCGTGACCTGAGTCTAATGCAAAAATGCAGAGTATAGAACAGATGCACTTAATCTAACGTCAGTAAGACCCTGGACAAACATGCATCCCATACTACATGTGGCCCAGGTCAAACCAATGTACTTAGTTTAATGCAAGCGAGACTTTGGAAATGTATGCATCCCATACTACATACTTTCCAAATCAAGCCGTTGTCTCCAAGTTTAGGGATTCGAACCCTCGCTACGCAATGATTCTAATTCGGTCCACTTCCTGTTCCTGATAGATTGTGGCAATGAGGTTGCAGTCAACGGTCCCACCGTTCTGCAGTCAACAACTGTGACGAACTTAAAGATATACGGTCCCACCGTATGGCAGCCAATGGTCCCACCGTTCTGCAGTCAGCAGCCGTGAAAAATTTAAAGATATACGATCCCACTGTATGGCAGTCAACGGTCCCACCGTTCTACAGTCAACAACCGTAACAATAAAGATATACGGTCCCACCGTATGGCAGTCAACGGTCCCACCGTTCTGCAGTCAACAACCGTGACGATAAATATATACGGTCCCACCGTATGGCAGTCAACGGTCCCACCATTCTGCAGTCAACAGCCGTGATGATAAAGATATATGGTCCCACCGTATGGCAGACAACGGTCCCACCGTTCTGTAGTCAACAACCGCGACGATAAATATATACGATCCCACCGTTTGGCAGTCAACGGTCCCACCGTTCTGCAGTCAACAGCCGTGACGATAAAGATATACGGTCCCACCGTATGGCAGACAACGGTCCCACCGTTCTGCAGTCAACAGCCGTGATGATAAAGATATACGGTCCCACCGTATGGCAGACAACGGTCCCACCGTTCTGCAGTCAACAGCCGTGACGATAAATATATATGGTCCCACTGTATGGCAGTCAACGGTCCCACCGTTCTGCAGTCAACAGCCGTGACGATAAAGATATACGGTCCCACCGTATGGCAGACAACGGTCCCACCATTCTGCAGTCAACAGCCGTGACGATAAATATATACGGTCCCACCGTAATGCAGTCAACGGTCCCACCGTTCTACAGTCAACAACTATGATGATAAAGATATACGGTCCCACCGTTTGGCAGTCAATGGTCCCACCGTTCTGAGGTCAACTTAAACTTGAAGTTTAGTCTAATCAACAGGTTGCTAGCTTGCACGTCCATAACTTCCAACACACAATACAAAATTACTTGATACTATAAAACCTCATGTACTCTCAATAGTACATTCTTCTTGCACTCGCTGTACCTTTCCAATATCATAAGAGTTTGCTCACTCATCGGAAATTCTCGATTCCGGGTCCTATGGGAAGGTGGGAGTGTCTATTTCGACTTCTTAATTTGAACACCTCTTTCAGACTCTATCATTTGAGTTTATCGAAAACACAAGTTCCATCAGGTGTACAAACAGGGGGAAACTGGTTTTCTTAGCTAATAATACTTTAACTAAGATTGGGCCTGTTCCATCTTTGGAAAATCATAACTCTCAACCTATAAACTGGAATTACAAAACTCCAGATGGGTTAGAAAGCTATGACTCCCTACTACGACTCTCTAGTTGGTCAATTTCCCAAATTCTTAACCATTTCAGAGCAAGAATTTCCCAACTTACCCTCATAAACATGCTTCTTAACAAGCTCATATAAAAAATGAGTTGTTCTTTACCATACAACTATCCTTCTTAGCATTCCACTTATCATACAATGATAATCAAAATTCTCCAAACGTTCCCATAAGATAAGAATTCACATATACATCACAACGCCATGTATGTATATCTACACAATACATCACCATCACACTGAATATTTAAAATCCCATTAACTCACCACATACACACCAATTTACCACATAACTTTTAACAAATAAGAACTTCCCGTATTTTAAATTAAAACTTTATTTGGCTGAATTAAACCAGGATTGATCCAAAACCGCCTAAGATTTTATCATAACAGTAAACATATATTTAGCATAATCGTACTCACAAATTGTCCCGTGAAGACTCGAAGCGCCACCACGCCTCCAAAGCCGCTAGTACATCCTATCATCAAAATTCAAAGCAATCAAGGCTCAAGCATCCAAACCCGTTACGGGAAAATAATAATACTAACTCCAATATCACATAGGCATTCTATTGAACACCCAGGATGCACACGTGCTTTGCACGTAATCATTCGAATTTTGACAAGATTCCCATTTTCGAACAATTACTAAAAGCACCCCAAAATTATTTTAATAATCCAACTACAATTTCTACTACCATACGAGAACTAATTCATATACATATAGTTCTCTTTTACAAACCAAAAACTCTAATTTATTAGCAACTTGCAAATCCTCTATCAACTTGCAAATTTCTTGTATCTATAACACCCAACCCCTCATAATCTCCCTACTACCATATTCCTACTCAATAGAAATTGGAACACTTAATTTTATACAATAAAATAAAATAGGGTTTACCTTCCCGAAATCCTTTCGAAAAACGGACACCGCCACGATGTAGAGAACCCTTATATTAGTCTACTCCTCAATTTAATTGAAAAACCATGGAGAAAAGGAGGGGATTTGAGCGGGAGAGAGAGTGCCGACATGGGTTTCGGCTGGGTTCGGTTGGGGAAAGGAACGGGAGAAGAAAGAAGGAAATGGAGAAGGAAGGAGGTGGGGTGGAGTTTTATAAAAAGGAAAAATAAATAAATAATGTAACGGAAAATTTCATATAAGCCCCCCCAAGTCTAAATATATTTCAAATAAACCCCCAAACTCTACTTTAATAATATAAACGATACAAAAATACATTAAAACTACCTCGTAATAATCTTTCAAAATTATAAAATAAAGTAGACAATAAATCTGATATTTCTCAATAACAATCAATTGTTATTAGAAAATACATAATCGTGTGCAATTCTCAGTTGCACACAAATTTCGATGCAAAATAGCCATATGCTATTTTGCGGGGTATTACATTCTCGATCAACTTTACATCTCGACGAGGAGTAAGATAGAATCTGTAATCCGACCTATTCTTCTTGTGGATATTATACAGCTTCCTCAAGACGCTCAGTCAAGGCTCCATCCTAGCTGCCTGACAGTGCAGAATAAAGCCGTTCACATGTCTCCACATGTTTGGCATGAACTGAATAGGGCTCAAGCCGTACGACGAAGAACCTCGGCTGTGAACGGAGGAAGGGGTAGTCGAAGCTCCGCATGGAAGGAATCGAAAGAGAAGAAGCAAGCTCCAGGAGAATTGGTCGTGCATGCTCTGATACCTGGACCGGGTAGTACGAGCTCGTATTCCCTCGGAATCATGAAACATCCCTTGATAAGGCGCAGATCCTTCTCCTTGAGCATCGTTGGGATGTCATCTATCTCCGAGTGTTCGCGAGCCTTGTTCTCCTCGTACAGACGAGCCATTCCGTGCTCGACTCGAGGAAGGAGATCGGCGGAGTACTCTCTAACTCGGCTGAGGCTCGATAAAGTGCTCGGAAACCTACCTAGCTCCCTACCTCTTGCCAACTCTCTACAATCTCTTCGACTGTAACCGATCCCATCACCACCTCCTTCCCTTGATCGGCTCTATGCGGGATGACAAGTGACCTATCTTTGACTTGGCCTGAGGGGGAGGTCTCGTGTCTCTAGAAGACACCTTAGACATCTTTGATAAAATAAATATCTATGAATAAAAAATATATATTTTACCTTGGATGTGTCAGCTTCGGTCGGAAAACTCGCCGGAAAGGAAAAGAGATCGGCGAAATTCTTTGACAACTCCTATTGAGAGAAAGAAAATTCTGAGAAGTCTGAAATGAGAAATGAGGGAGGGGTTGGGAGATTTATAGAGAAGGGCTACCTTTCAACTTCGTGGGCCTTCTAAATGGTCTAAAAAAGCCCAAGAACTAGTGAAACCCAAGAAAGAGGGAGCCCAAACGACAGAGAAAATCACTAAAAATTGTTGACTGGTCAAAGGTCAACGGTTAACAGGTGACACATATCGCACAGCCGAACCATCTGCAACGTTCGGTGACATGGGCTGAGCAAACGTGTCCCTGATCGAAAAATCCACGAACATCGTTGACTGGTCAACTGTCAACAGTCAACAGGTGACACATGTCGCGCAGCCGAACCATCTGCAATGTTCGGTGACGCGCGGAGCAAACGTGTCCCCGATCAAAAAATCACAAAAAAATCGTTGACCGGTCAACAGGTGACACGTGTGACGCAACTGAACCATCTGCAACGTACGGTGACATGCGCTGAGCAAACGTGTCCCTGATCGAAAAATCACCAAAAATCATTTATTGGTCAACGGTCAACAGGTGACACCTGTCGCGCAGCTGAACCATCTACAATGTTCGGTGACATGTACCGAGCAAACATGTCCCCGATCGAAAAATCACAAACAATCATTGACTGGTCAACGGTCAACAGGTGACACGTATCGCGCAGCTGAACTATCTACAACGTTCGGTGACATGCGCCGAGCAAACTTGTCCCCGATCGAAAAATCACCAAAAAACATTAACATGTCAACGGTCAATGGTCAACAGGTGACACGTGTCGCGCAGCCGAACCATATGCAACGTTCGGTGACATGCACTGAACAAACGTGTCCTCGATCAAAAAATTGGAGAATGGAACTGCCTCCCGATGCGAGCTTGATCATGATTAACGTCTAAGATCTCGCCACGACGTTTGGATTCAAAATCCGAACAAACATGTCCCTGATCAAAGAATTGGAGAATGGAACTGCCTCCCGATGCGAGCTTGATCATGATCAACATCTCAGATCATGATCAAAATCCGAGCAGACGTCCCCCTGATCGAAAAATAGGCAAAACAACCTCGTCTCCTGAGGCGCGCTCGATCAGGACCAGCGACCCAGGTCGCGCCACGTCGCTTCTTCGCCCGATCCCTTCATCACAGCCACCCAACAGCAGCAACGCGCGAGCCATCTTATGATCAATGGTCGTGATTGAATCCAGGAAATTTCTTTTATTTAATTTCTCTATTTAATTATTAAATTGAATTAATTATTTAAAAATTATGAAAAAATATTTAAAATTTTAAAATTATAAATTAAAATTTTGAAAAAATAATTATTAATTCTGAAAAATATTTTTTAAATTCCAAAAAATATAATAATTAATATAGAATAATTAGTTAAATATTTCGAAAATTAATTATTAAAATTCGGAAATTGAATTAAAAAATCAAGAAATGATTAAAAATTGGAAAAATATCACTAAAAAACCAAAAATTTCTAAAAATAATTTTGGGTATTTTAAAATCTCAGAATAACACCGTTACATCTCGAGCAAGATCCGAACTTCCCTGAGAACTCCAATAAGTTCTATAAACCATTGACAGTGGGCGAACTACTCCTCAAAGGTTGTGAAACTCAGCCTTCGGGAGTGGGGGGCTTGTGATATGGGTAAAAATAGAACTGAATTGAGACCGTTCAAATTGGGTACAAATCTTAAATCTCTCAGGGGTAAAATGGTAATTTCCACCACAAATGGGTTCGAAATGGGGACTGGGTCTTTTTCGAGCCCTCGAAATGGGTACTGAGTCTTTTTCGAGCCCAATAACCTAAAAACGTATCTGTCTTACTGGGTCAGAGCGATATCCCATTACAAATAGTCCCAAATCATTTAGAGGGTAATCCAAGTTTATGATTATCTCTAAGAAGCGGTTTAAACCAAATCTCTTATCATGGAACGATTTAAACTCTCCTTCTTATCCAAAAACACCGAGACATAGAGATAAATGGTTATCTCTAAACTATCTCTAAAGGCGACCATAAATACCCCACTACTCCCACCATATGAAAGGTAATCAATATTTTTCCTCCACAAAAGCTCTTTTACAATCTTCTTGATTATCAAGAAACGGTTAACACCGGTAAGAAGTCAACATGTTTACTTTTATTGTTTTCTTAATAATTCACAAATCATCTGTTTGCTCTCACACCAAAATTAGCATCAACAAAATCATTCCTCGTCTGTCGATTTTTTAAAATTAAAACCCAAAATTTGGGTTCAAACGACTACAGCTGAAACCCATATTTCCTAACCATATATACCAAATACCCAAAATTTGAGTCAAAACTAGAGCTGCTATCGGGTCCTCCACTACCCAGACCCGGACCATGTACCTCACGGGTCCAAAAATTGGACCCGGACCCGGACCCGGACTTGCGAGAACCGGGTCTGGGTCCGTGTCCTAGTAAAAAAGTCTACCCGTCGGGTAGGGTAGTGCTGAATAAATATTTGCACTTAAGTATTTTTGCTCCCGGTACCCTACGATTCCAACAATTTTTACACTAAAGTATATGAATAAATATTATATTTACATATCTATCTTTAACAATTACTATTTATATGTATATATTATAACCCTATTATTCAAATTTCATATTTTTGGGGATATTTTTTAACAGGTCCGGATCCGGGTCGGTTCTATTTTGAGCGGACCCGCATCCGGACCCGGAAGTGCATCGGGTCTCATTTTAGGACCCGGACCCGTATAGATTGGGTCGGTTCCGGTCCAATGCCGGATCCAGGTCGGTTCCGGGTCAAGTCCGGGTGTCGAATAAATGTGACAGTGCTAGGAACGACTACAGATGCTCTTAGGGGAGAGCTTCTCTCTCTCTAGGATTCTAGAGAGATGAGCTGTGTGTGTCTATTGAATTCTACTGTACGAAGGCGGTTAATTGTAATTATGCTAGATTTGGTTTTTTTCAATGTTTCTTAGGAATCTAAGATTGTCTTGAAATTCGGATTGATGAATTGATGTTTCTGTAACTCTGATGTTAGTTCCCCTCGATTTGATCGAAAAACATGTCGATTCACAGCAATCTTAATATGGTTTTCTTGTTTAATTTAATATTTCTTGCTGCTGAGCTATTTGAACAGCTAAAGCTTATTCCTTGCTTTGTTCCTCTAGGACGTCGTTATATGTACCACAGCTCTCTTTGTTCAATTGATCTTAGGCACCTTTTGTTTTGCCACAATTAATTATTATTTTTTCTGAATTTTTTTGATGTAGATTATTCTGAACAATGGGTGAAGTTGGTCCAACAATTGCCAAGGATGTTACTGAGGTATTATGATCTCTGCTTCTCTTTCTTAGAATATCATTTACTTGAGTTTGCTCACCTGGCTTATAACGATCTGTTAATTACAATCTTACAGTTGATTGGTAAAACTCCCCTGGTTTATCTCAACAATGTTGTGAGTGGCTGCAAGGCTCGCATAGCTGCCAAGCTTGAAATGATGGAACCCTGCTCAAGTGTTAAGGACAGGTCTTTTATAATTTACTAGTTATTTGTATTGAGATTTTTTTCCCCCTAAGATGTTTGCAGGTTTATTTATAAATTATTTCATATACCTTTTTGGCAGGATCGGGTATAGCATGATTACTGATGCAGAAGAGAAGGGCCTTATCACTCCAGGAGAGGTTAGAAAGTTTTCAACTTGCTTCTAGTGAATTCCATATGTGAAGAACTACAAAGTTCACTAACAAAATTGCAGTGCCTTCTATGAGCGGTTTAAAAATAAATTTTAATTTAAATGTTGTTGTTAGGTAACGACATGTACTCACGTAGGTATTTGGATCCAGTTTTATTAAATCCGAAATCCATTTTCCAAACACAGATTTTTTTTTCTTTCTAATTCCAAAGTTCCAAACATTAGAAAATGAAAGCAAAATGTCATGGTATAAAGTCACTGATTTCTTTTTTTTTTTAGTATCATAAATGGTGGGATTAAACTCCGCGCTTCATTAAAAAGATTTTAACAAAACAACAACCAATAAGTGGAAGATGATATTCATGAAAGCCAACAATGAGCCATGAGTCTCATACCCCAACAAAAGAGAGCCCAACCCATACAAAAGAGCTCCCCACCCCAAAAACATAGAATTACAAAGATAACTTCCCGACTCGGCCGACCAGACAACCGTCCCCCCCCCCCCCCCCCCCCCCCCCCCCCCCCCAAAAAAAAAATAGTGGTAGATCCTTACTCCTGGCTCGATAAATCCCCATCCGCGCTTGCCGATTACTCCTCCACTGTTGTTCCTCCCCTCTCTTCGGATTATGCTTCGTGGTTTGAGGTACTGATATCATCAAAAACTTCCTTCACTTTCTTTGCTTGTTCCGCCCCTGCCATTCGAGACCAAAATTTAATATTAGCTATATCATGGATAGAAGTTGATGATGCATGATGTGTCTGTGTGTTGGTCTGAATATTCTATTATTCCTTTCTACCCAAATCCCTCAGCAAATAGTTGCCACCCCAGTACCCTAGATGTCCCTGTATCTAATGTTAACATTAACCTCCTTCTAGTTTCCCCACACATTTAGGACCGTCTCAGGCAAGGGCCCTGGGATGCGGAACCTATGTAACATGTCCCCCCAAACTAACCTAGCATAGCTACACTGCATGAACAGGTGGTCAACCATCTCGCTTTCCATATTACACATAACACAATCTCCTCGCCCAAGCCATTTTCGCTTTATCAGGTTGTCCCTGGTTAGAATTACATTTCTGATAGCTAGCCAGTTGAATGTCTTGATTTTGAGGGGAACTTGGACCTTCCATATGGGATCTATAGTACGCACCCCACCATCATTAAGCCATTTGTATGTTGATTTCACTGAGAATACTCCCCCATTCTCGGATGCCCAAGTCATCTTGTCTAAATGATTGTTTCCTGAAGGCTTCCAGTCGTTAAGAAACTATAGTAGCTCTTGTTTTTTTTCTTTTTGCCTCCCTGCTAATCCGGCTCGACACCCTAGGCCTCCATCCATCGTATCGCCATTGTCTGGCTACCCAGTCGTTCTTATCTAACACAAATTTGTAGATTTTCGGGAACCTTCTTTTTATGCTAATTGGGCCGCACCACTTATCTTTCCAGAAACAAATCGTATTCCCGTTTCCAATGGAGAAACTAACTCCTGCCATGAAGATGTCTTTAGTACGCGAAACTCCCCGCCAGAACCCTGACATGGATGCCATGTTCTTCTGTTTCTGGTGCACACCTATTCCGGATATAGGACGCCCTGATAATTGCAGCCCATTTAGTCTTTGTTTTTATTCTGAGTTTCCACCACCACTTACATAGTAGGCCTGGTTCATTTGTCTAATATTGATGACGCCCAGACCCCCAAATTCTTTCCGTCTGCAAACGATTCCCCACCTAATTAGCGAATATCCTTTAACGTCCGTCCCCGCCCCATGCCACCGGAAATGTCGTCTTAGCCTGTCAATTTTCTTTATAGCCCAAACTGGGATCTCAAAGAAGGACATGTAGTATAACGGAATGCAACTGATGACCGAGTTCAACAACACAAGCCTCCCACCCAAAGAGAGCGCTTTCCCTTGCCACCCCTCTAGTCTACTTACAATTTTCTCAATAAGCTCGTTCCAATCCCCCTCCGAATTTTGCCATTACCAATTGGCAGACCCAGGTATTTTATTGGTAGCTTTTGGACCCGACAGTTGAGAATACCTGTAACTGCGCGTCCAGCCTCCCCCGTCTCTCCCAGCATAGTTATAGAACTTTTATGAAAGTTCGCTTTCAGGCCTGACCATTCTTCAAAGAATATAGGCCCCACTTAAGTAGTGTGGCCTGTGCAATATTGTACTCCCCAAAGATCAAGGTGTCGTCCGCATATTGTATATTCATCACTGCAGAAACCCCCTCTTCATTCCCAGCCCCTTAATTAGCCCATTTTCTCTGTATGTATGTAGCATTCTATGCAGACCGTCCGCCACCTAAGTGAACAGCAATGGTGATAGAGGGTCCTCCTGCCTAAGCCCCCTCTTACACCAGATCTTCTTGCCTGGGTTTCCGTTGACTACAACGCTCACCTTTGCAGTGGTTAGCCAACTTTCGGTCCATCCAATCCACCTAGTCCCAAACCCCTGCCTGCTCAGAATCTCCAGTAGGCATTTCCATTCGACCTTATCATACGCCTTTTCAAAGTCCAGTTTCAGCAGGAACCCAACCTTCTTCCTTCGCTTGGTATCTTGTATGACCTCCTGGACTAGAGCCACCCCATCTAGGATATCTCTATAAAGTAGTGATTTCCTCTTGTATTTCTTTGTATAAACATATACAATATATATAGTACATAGGTTACATAAGGGAAGAGGGAATTGCATGATTGTTGTCTAAACTTAAGCTAATCAGTTACATGCAAATCATGACTAAATCAATCTCCTAAACTTAAGCATGCAGATCATGACTAAATCAATCTCCTAAACTTAAGCATGCAGATCATGACTAAATCAATATTTGTTGACCAAATCAAAACTGCCTTTATTGTTTGCTGATACCAAATCAATCTCCTAAACTTAAGCATGCAGATCATGACTAAATCAATATTTGTTGACCAAATCAAAATTGCCTTTATTGTTTGCTGATACCACCTGATCCATTGGTTACAGGTGGTCCATTACGCCCCCTCAAGATTAAGGTTCCATCAGCAACCTTTATCTTGGATGTGAGTTCAGTGAACTTAGCCGTGGGCAGTGGTTTGGTGAGCAAGTCCGCCAGCTGATCCTTGGTAGACACATGTGTTACTATGAGTTTCTTGGTTTGAACTTGTTCCCTAACGAAATGATAATCTAGGGATATGTGCTTCATTCTTGAATGGAGTACAGGGTTGGAGCAAAGGTAGGTGGCACCCACATTGTCACACAGCAAGCGTGGGGGGTGATGCATGGGAATTCTGAGTTCATGTAGTAAGTTTTGTAGCCACATTAACTCAGTAGTAGTAGTTGCAACTGCACGATATTCTGCCTCAGTGGATGATCGTGCCACAGTTCGTTGCTTTCTTGAGAGCCATGAGATAGGATTGCCTCCAAAGAAGATGATGTATGCTGAGGTGGATTTGCGGTCATTGCTGTCCCCCCCCCCCCAATCTGCATCAGAATATGCTAACAAGTTGTTGGTAACAGTTTTACGTAGCATAAGACCAAGATTCATAGTGTGCTTGATGTACCGTAGGATACGTTTCAGATGCTGCAGGTGAAGAGAGGTTGGTTTGTGCATGAATTGAGACAATTTGTTGATGGAGTATGACAAGTCAGGACGAGTAAGATTAAGGTACTGAAGTCCACCAATGATCCTACGATACTCAGTGGCATCTGTGGATGTTGTGCCATCATTAAGCTGAAGCACTGCTGTAGAAGAAAGTGGAGTGGGGGATGGTTTCGCCCCCTCCATGTCAAACCTTTGTAGGAGCTCACGAATGTATCTATGTTGTGAGAGAAAAATTCCAGTGCTGGTTGGTATTATTTCAATACCCAGAAAATAGTGAGGTTGTCCCATATTTTTCAACGAAAATCGTTGAGATAGCGCCGCAATGAAACGCTGAAGGAAGATGGACTTGTTACCTGTGAGTAGTAAATCGTCTACATAGACTAAAAAGTAGGCCATAGTATCACTCGAGTGATAAAGGAAAAGAGATGGATCACTTTTGCTGGTTTTGAAGCCATATGATAGAATAAATGCCTTGAGAGAATCATGCCAAGCACGTGGGGCTTGACGAAGGCCATAGATGGCTTTGTGAAGTTTGCATACATAGGTAGGATGTGCAACATCTTTCATACCTGGTGGTTGATCCATGAAAACCTCTTCAGTGAGTGCTCCTTGTAAAAATGCATTGTTTACGTCAAGTTGGTGCATTGCCCACTGATTAGAGATAGCAAGAGTGAAGATAATCTTGATCGTTTGTGGACGAACAACAGGGGCAAATGTCTCCTTGAAGTCAATGCCAGGACATTGTGTGAATCCTTTTGCAACAAGACGTGCTTTATATCGAGCTATGGAACCATTACTATTTCTCTTGATGCGAAATAACCATTTGCATCCAACAATATTTTGTCCTGCCTTGGGAGGCACAAGAGAGAATGTGCCATTTCTGATTAGGGCTTCAAATTCATCTGCAATTGCCTTGCGCCAATGAGGATGTTTCATGGCCTCACGAATATTAGAAGGTTCCAAGTTTTCTGGTAGGGGATGTTTGGATACATTGTACATCCTCTTTGGCTTGAAGATGTTGTTCTTGGACCTGGTGATAATTTGGTTTGGCTCATTGGTGGGTGGTGGGACTGCAGAAGGATTAGTAGTGACAGTAGTAGTTGAAATAGGAGATGGTGTAGGAATATCATTACCGAACGTAGTATTTGAAGGCAGGAGTACCTCATCTTCACGGGACATAGCATGTGACTCAGGTAGGTCATGGTTTTGGATGGGAATGATGGTATGAAGAGGTTGGGGTATGCTGGTTGTGGGTAATGATGATAGTGGTGTGGGTTGGGTGAGTTGGATATATGGAAAGATGTGATCAAAAAATTTGACATGTCTAGAGGTGTATATTTTGTGAGTTTTGGAATCGAGACATATATAGCTATACTGAGATTCGGCATATCCAAGAAATATGCATGGTTGAGACCGTGGTTGAAGTTTGTTGGAGACATAAGGTCGCAACCAAGGAAAGCAAAGGCAGCCAAAGGAATGAAGATGATGGGTTGTTGGAGTTTTCTTATGTAATGCTTGGTATGGTGACTGCATGTTGAGGACAGGGGTTGGCAACCTATTGATGAGATACACTGCAGTTCTAAAAGCAAATGACCAGTATTCGGGTGGCAATTTTGACATGTGTAGTAGGGCTCTTCCTGTTTCAACGATATGTCTGTGGCGTCTCTCAGCTGGGGCATTTAGTTCAGGTGTATATGGTGGTGTGGTGAGATGAGATATGCCATGGGTATGAAGGAATTGTTTTAATTTGAGGAATTCTCCTCCATTATCAGAGTACAATGAGACAATTTTTTTTTTGAAATAATTTTCAACAAGATTTTTAAATGTGGGAAACAAAATAGAGACATCTGACTTATTTCTTAATGGATAGAGCCATGCATATTTGGTGAAATGATCAACAAAGATTAGATAATAGGAGAAACCATCTAAAGATTTGATGTGGGCTGGACCCCATACATCAGTATAAATGAGCTCTAGTGGTTTTTCTGTTGTGATACTGGAGATTGAGAAGGGTAATTTATGACTCTTAACACTATTGCAGGACATGCAAGGTACTTGTTGGCTCTTTATTTTGCAGGATGGAAGTAGGTGTCTAAGTATGCGATCAGATGGATGCCCCAATATGTGATGCCATGGTGGAATGATGGATGTAGTTGTGACTAGGGCCCTTGTTGGAGGTGCTGGATGGGGCATGTGGTAGAGTCCATTGCTATGCTGCCCTCTTAGAAGAGGTTCCCTTGTCTTCAAATCCTTGATTAGGAAATGATCAGAAAAAAATTCAACAGAAATGGGGTTAGTATGACATAGGGATGAGACAGACAATAGTTTTTGTGTAATTTTAGGCACATGTAAAACATTCGATAGATGAAATGATTGAGAGGGAGTGTGTAAGACAATTTTACCAATATTGGAAATGGTATGACCTGAGCCATCACCAACCACAAGTTGATCAGGTCCTGTGTAAGGTTGAGTCAGATGAAGTTGATCCAGATCATTAGTTATATGATGAGATGCTCCTGAGTCTAAGATCCAGTCTGAGACCCCTGGTGATATAGCTCGTGCGTGAAGAGCAGAAGGAGGTTGGTGCCTTTTTGAGGGGTGTCCATGCAGCTTGTAACAAACCTTGGCTGTATGGCCTGGTTTGTCACAGAATTGACACACTACACGCCTTGAGGAACCAGGTGACGTTGATCTGGGCATTGTTTGATTGTAGAACTGTTTTCCATTTCTGTTGTAAAACTGCTTGCCTTTATGTGCAGTATTTGCAGTAGCAAGGAGAGGGGTTTGTTGCACAGTTTCATCCCTCTCTAAATCACTTTCAAAGTCAGTGAGAAGATCATGGAGATCATCAAATCCAATAGGATTTTCTCTTGTTTTGAGAGCAACAGTGACCTCACGATACTCAGTACCAAGGCCGTTCAAAGTGTGGATGACTAGATCCACATCATCCAAGGGAGAGTTAATGATGGCTAATTCGTCAGCCAAAGCCTTAATACCATGAAGGTATTCTGAGATGGATTTGGATCCTTTTGAGAATCGCGAGAGTCTCTCTTTTAGGTGCATGATTCTTGCACGAGTTTTGCTTGCAAACATCTTGGTGAGAATGTCCCAAGCTTGTTTGGAAGTCTTCACATTACCTAACATGGTAATGATACTGGGATCAACTGAGGACATAATGGCATGGAGGATCAACTGATCCTGTCTTTTCCAGCGAGTATAGGTTGTGTTAGTTGTGGCAGGAGTTGCAGTGGTGCCATCAACATAACCAATGAGATCATATCCCATAAGGAGGGCATTGAATTGAACATGCCAGGCAGGGTAGTTGCTGCTATTCTGTTTGAGTGATGAATGGGTGTTAAGAACAACAACAGAATTGACATTTGAGGTAATTGGGATTTCAGATGTTGTAGAGGAAGACATGATGGGATAGTGGATCGATTTGCTGTAAGGCTAAAGAGCTCTGATACCATATAAAGTAGTGATTTCCTCTTGTATTTCTTTGTATAAACATATACAATATATATAGTACACAGGTTACATAAGGGAAGAGGGAATTGCATGATTGTTGCCTAAACTTAAGCTAATCAGTTACATGCAAATCATGACTAAATCAATCTCCTAAACTTAAGCATGCAGATCATGACTAAATCAATCTCCTAAACTTAAGCATGCAGATCATGACTAAATCAATATTTGTTGACCAAATCAAAACTGCCTTTATTGTTTGCTGATACCAAATCAATCTCCTAAACTTAAGCATGCAGATCATGACTAAATCAATATTTGTTGACCAAATCAAAACTGCCTTTATTGTTTGCTGATACCACCTGATCCATTGGTTACAGGTGGTCCATTAATCTCTTCCCGCAATAAAACCTGTTTGGCAGTCCTCCACAATATCCCCGATGATCCCTCTTAGTCTATTTGCTAGTACTTTTGTGATGATCTTTACTGAGCAGTTATCAGGCTGATAGGACTGTAGTCCCCAACCTCCGTAGCCACCTTTTTCTTCGGGATAAGGCAAACGTGGGAATAGTTTAATCTACCCAGCTATAGTGTTTCCTCATAGAAAGCCTTCAGTACATTTATTATGTTGTGCTTGACAAGTATCCCAGAACCGCTTATAGAAGAAAATTGGGAACCCATCTGGTCCAGGTGACTTGTCCTGTCCCAGTCCCCAGACTGCTAACTTGGCTTCTTCCATGGTAAAAGGGTCTTGAAGTGCTACAACTTGGGCCCTAATCCGGCCATGTATCTCCTCCCACAATTCCGTGGATTCGCACACTCCCTCCCTGTTATGCCCAAACAGTTCTTTGTATGTGTTGTGCTATCTGAGACGGAGTTTCCGTCAATATCCGTGATATGATCATATTGTTTCTCCGACGCATGCTTGCGACCTTATGGAAGTAACTAGTATTTGCATCCCCTTCTGTCAACCACTTCACCCTTGATCTTTGCCGCTACATGATTTCCTCCCTGTTAAAAGTTTGCTGGATATCTTCCCTACATGACATAAGATGCTGAAATTGGTTGTCATCCAAAGTGCCTGCCTCCTCTAGCCTTTCCAGCTCCTCGATCTCTTTCAAAATGGATGTCTTCCTTTGTAATATGTTCCCAAATGTATCTTTGTTCCACTTTTTAAGCCTTCTTTTGAGTCTTGCGAGTTTCCTCACCAATCTAGTGGCTGGTTTAATCGTGTTGACTTCCCCTTCCCAGCTAGTCCTTACCAGGTCATGGCAACCTTCATTGGTCAACCACATTTTCTCAAAGCGGAAGACCTTCGCCCTCCGCTTCCCTTCTTCCCCAGAACTTATGATGATTGGTACGTGGTCACAGGTGTTTCGAATGCACGATCTCGCCGAGCACCACAGAAACTTTATTTCCCAATCAGTCGACACCAAAATCCGATCCAGTTTTGCAAGCACCGGTACCCTTCGTCGGTTAGACCAAGTGTAGCTAAGATCATTCACCGGTTTTTCCATCAACGTTAGAGCTGAAATGACTTGATTGAACCTTCTACTGTCATGGCCGTTACCATAGCTCCTTGTCTTTCATGTGAGTGTCTGACAATATTGAAATCTCCTACTACCACCCAAGGTAGACTCCACCTACCCCTGATGTGTGGCAGTTCATCCCAGAACTCTTGTCTAAGACTCCTATCATTTGGACCATAAACTGACGTGATAATTTGTTTCCAATTGTCTCTTTTCCTTTGGACAACCACTGTAACAGTGAATTGACCAATCCAATCCTCCAGTAAGTCAAAATTACTGGTGTTTACCCCTACCATTACCACCCCCCCCCCCCCCCCCCCCCCCCGCGGACGCCCCAACAGTGTCCCGAATCCTTAAATCCTTAATATGATTTAATTCAAAACCCCTAATCACCTTGTCTGTTGGTTGTGACAGTTTTGTCTCTTCCAGGCAGACAACCTCGATGTTGTTATTCTTAATAACCTCCCCGACCATCCTACACTTGGCCGCATTGCCAAGTCCTCTCACATTCCAGAAAGGACACTAATCAGTAATGGCTTCGTACCCCCCCTTTATCCTGATCAGTTATTCCCAACTCTACCAGGTTACGTGAAACACAATCCTCAATTACCTCCCCTCCTAGTACCCTATGTACTTTATCGATATTATCCAATTCCCTACCCCGAATAACCTCAATAATGTTGGTGTGTGTATCATGACAATTATGCAAATTAATACCATACACATTAGCCAACTGAATTAACACAGCATCAAGAATTAAACCAATTATAGACACTTGCAATTGATTACCTGTGATGTTGTCATAGCTCTTTCGTTTAGCCACCCTTTGATAAATTTTCTTGACTGTCATCGGTTTTTCCCCCCTGTTCCGCTGCCATCACTTCGCCAGTACCCCTCCTTCGCTTTTTCCCTCCCTTTGTGTTTTTCAACTGCCTCCACTGTTGGAGACTCCTCTTGCAGATTCTCTAATCCTCTCTCATCCCCTGATAATGGCCCATCGGATCTGATGGATTCGTTGTCAGATTCGGACGACCCATCTCCAGTCTTTGTCTGGTTCGTTGCCCAGTTTCCCAGCATTGCTTTCACCATCTTTTTAACCTCTTGTTGTACTCTTTTTTCGATGTCCCTTTTTAATAACTCCTCAATTTCCTTTCCTTCCTTAACTCCGTTATCTTCTTCTGTAGGCCGAAATAAATTTGTAACCCGATCCTCCACTCCCTTATTCAAAGCCACTCCCCCTAAAATCTCATAGGCCTTCTTTTGGCCCAAATGCACTGTGCTGCCCTGGATACTCCTATTCAGGCCCGAGCTAGAGTGACCCACCTTGTCAAGGCCCATTATTGGGTGTGGGCCGTAGTGAAGTGGATTTGAAATGAGAGATGGCGGGACTTCTAGCGCCAACTTGGACGTGTCATCGTACCGTGCACCAACTGCATCTGTCGTGCCGTACCACTGCTCCCTTCCGCAGTATGGTCATCGAGCCCCAAGGCTACCCCTCATCCTGTAGCTGCCGTATCCTTGATTTCTGCAGTAAAGTCACTGACTTCATGTTTTCCTTTTTAAATTCCATGTCAAAGAAGCCCCATATCAGTTTTCAACTGTAACTCCTAACATTCTATTTGAAATTTGACAACCCTTATTTTATTCACATGCTCTTCTTTGTCTGATTGGTATTCTTATGTATTGCCTAGTTAAAAAATTTCAATATTTGTTTTTGATAATTATAAGGAATTCAAAACTTAATCATAAAAGTAACATAGCTTATTTGTGTAATACCTGCTATTTGTTGTTTAATGTTATCAATGTTGGCAAACTCATCTACTACCATTTGGTTTTTCCATAATACTTCAGTTGTAGGTTGTGGATAAACTAGGTAGTTTAACTGATGTTTTCGTCTCTTTTTGTGTTCTTTATGTTCGGGAAAAACTACTTAGAGTGTCCTGATTGAACCTACCAGTGGTAATACTGGGATTGGACTTGCCTTTATAGCAGCAGCCAAGGGCTATAAGCTTGTCCTCACAATGCCAGCGTCTATGAGCCTTGAGAGAAGAATTGTCCTAAAAGCATTCGGTGCTGATTTGGTCCTAACTGACCCTGTTTTGGGGGTAAAAGGAGCTGTTCTAAAAGCCGAGGAGTTGGCTGCTAAAACACCTCATTCGTATATTCTTCAACAGTTTGAAAATCCTTCTAATCCTAAGGTAGGTAAATTTGACCCATCATCACAAAATGTTCTCATGTTTTGTAGTAGGATGTGTATCATTTTCATTTCATTGTTTGCTTGTAGATTCATTATGAGACAACTGGGCCTGAGGTTTGGAGCGGAACTGGTGGTAAAATAGATGCATTTGTATCTGGTATTGGAACTGGAGGTACGATTACTGGAACAGGGAAATATCTTAAAGAGAAAAATCCAGCGATCAAGGTTAGTCCAATTGGATTAATATAATCGTATGGTTCCATTTTGCATCATTACATTTAATATTTTAACATGTTGGCCATGTTTTCACACATCTTCATCATGTGCAACTTCCGCTGTTCTAAATATTTTTCTTTGGTGTTTGTTTGCTTTATAAGCTTATTGGCGTTGAACCAGTGGAAAGTGCAGTCTTATCCGGTGGAAAGCCTGGTCAGTTGTTGTGCCTTCTCTTTTTCATTTCTTATCTACATAAAATAGCTTAATGTTCTATTCTTCTGTAAGAAGCAAATATATTACGTGTTTCAGTTTATTTTCTGTTTTGGTCAATTGAACCAAAAGATAATATAAGTTGAAACTAAATGGAGCATTATTGTGTTGCTTTAGTAGAATAGTTTTCCCGTAACATTACTTCCATTGTTCTCTCACTGTTTAAGGCTGGTTAATTTAAGTGCTTTCCACTGCATTATGTCTCATGCTCTACTGTATCATTCATAATTCCTTGTCAATGGTTTGGTATTGCTTCTGTTGTTGTTCTATATGCTATCACAATGTTTATCAGTAGATGCAGTCAATGGGTGCACATGAGCCACTTGGGCGGAACCTGCAGACCTCTCCCACACGCGCAACCAAAACTCCTCTTACTTTTGACTGCATTGTGTCAGTTCTTTTCTTCATTCGGTTGATTTTTGTTCTTTCATTTGTTTCAGTCCTATTCCTCATTTTTGTTCAATTGTTCTTTGTTCTTCTTCAGTTATATTTTACTTTAGCCTTTAATTACGTCGTCGTTTCGAATAATCTGAACCAAAACAGTTACTGAATCTTCTCTTTTTTTTGATTGTAAACGGTGGGTATAGCCCCCCGCGTTTCACTAAAAAGCCTTTAATCAAACAAACAACCAAGCAAAAGGTAATGATTATCATGAGTCCCCACATGTGGGTAATGATACTCATTACCTGTCAAAAAAGAGCCCCCATCCCATACAAGATAGCCCCTCTACAAAAAATGAAATAACTACAGATGATATCAAAAAGTTGTGTAACTGCGACACAGCCAGCACAACGCCGGAAACTGAGCGCCGCCTGCCGCTCACTCCCCACCCTGAGACCCTTCCCTTTCCTCCGGTTCCGGCTCTTCGTTAGAGTCCGTGATGTCTGCAAATATCTCCTTGACCTTCTTTGTCGTTTCTGTACCTGATGTTTGAGACCAAAATTTGATATTAGCAATTATTCTGAAGAACAGATGCTGATGCATGATGTGCTTGTGATTTGGTCTGAAAATCCTATTATTTCTTTCTAACCATAGGCCCCAGCAAATTGCTGCTACCCCAATCCCCCATATGTCCCTAAGTTGATGTTGTAAGTTAACTTCCCTCCAAGCCCCCCATGCATCGGACACTGATTGTGGAGGCGGACCGTTGATTCGTAGCCTGTTAAACAGGTCCCTCCAAATAGGTCTGGCAAAGGTGCAATGCAAGAATAAGTGGTCCACCGATTCATCGTCAAGCTGACACATGACACAAATAGTCGGATCCTGCCACTTCTGTTTGATCAGGTTGTCCCTAGTTAGGATAGCATTGCGACTGAGTAGCCAGTTAAACGTCCTGATTTTCGGGGGGACTTTAGTTCTCCAAATCAGATCATGCGTTCGAACCCCCCCATCATTGAGCCATTTGTAAGTGGAACTAACCGAGTATACTCCTTCACCCCCTCCCGCCCAGTGAGTCCGGTCATTTTGGTCCTCTGTATTTGGCTTCCAATCCTGAAGGAATTAAAGTAATTCCTGCTTATGTCTCCTCGCCTCCATATTTAGCCTCCCCGAGATACGTGGCTTCCATCTATCGTTCCTCCATTGTCTTGAGACCCAGTCATTCTTGTCAGTAGCCGATTGGTATAGTTCCGCAAATCTTCTTTTAAGTGTGATTGGACCACACCATCTGTCTTTCCAGAAGCTTATAGTTTTCCCATTTCCTATAGAGAATGATACTCCTGCCAAGAATATATCTCTGTTTCTCGTAACTCCCCTCCAGAACCCTGACATGGAAGCTATATTCTTCGGTTTCCTGTGCATACTTCCCTTCCTGATGTAGCTCCCATTAATCAAGGAGACCCACTTAGCTTTCTTCTTGGTTTTAAGTTTCCACCACCATTTGCAAAGCAATGCCTGGTTCATTTGGCGAAGGTTGAGAACCCCCATCCCTCCAAATTCTCGCCTTCTGCACACTACTCCCCATCTCAGGAGAGAGTATCCTTTGCCGTCATCGCCCGAACCTTGCCAGAGAAATCGACGCCTTAGCCTATTTATCTTCCTGACTGCCCAAACCGGGATCTCGTAGAAAGACAAATAGTATAGCGGGATCGAACTGATCACTGAGTTAATCAGAGCCAGACGCCCTGCTAATGACAGCATTTTACCCTTCCAACCCTCTAGTCTACTCCCAATTTTGTCAATGATTTGGTTCCACGCCCCTCTTTTGATGTTACCACTACCAATTGGCAGACCGAGGTATTGAATCGGCAGTTTCTTGATCGGGCAGTTAAGAATGTCTGCTAACTCAGTTGCGCCTGCCCCCGCATCTCCCAAGAAAGTGATGGAGCTCTTGTGAAAGTTAACTTTAAGTCCCGACCACTCTTCGAAAAGATAAAGACCCCATTTTAAAAGAATTACCTGGGTGCAGTTGCATTCCCCGAAGATGAGAGTGTCATCCGCATACTGGATATTTGTCGCTGCAGAAATCCCCATTCTCATACCCAACCCATTAAAGAGGCCCCCTTCTCTATAGGATTGTAGCATACGGTGAAGCCCGTCAGCCACCAGGGTAAAGAGTAGTGGCGATAGAGGGTCCCCCTGTCTAAGGCCCCGTTTGCACTTGATCTCCTTCCCTGGAATCCCGTTTAGCATAATCTACGTTTTGGCTGAAGATAGCCAAGAGTTGATCCACCCGATCCATTTCTCTCCAAATCCCCGTCTTCTGAGGATTTCGATTAAGCAATTCCATTCGACCTTGTCATATGCTTTTTCGAAGTCCAGTTTTAACATGAAGCCCGCTGTTTTACGACGTTTGCAGTCTTGTATAACCTCCTGCACTAGTGCGATCCCTTCAAAAATATCCCTTCCCGCAATGAAACCTGTCTGGTAATCGTCAATAATGTCCCCAATAACCTCTCTTAATCTATTAGCTAAGACCTTAGTAATGATCTTTACCGAGCAATTAATCAAGCTGATGGGCCTGTAGTCCCCCACCGCGGTGGCTCCCTTTTTCTTTGGAATTAAACAAACGTGAGCATAATTGAGCCTATGCAAGTCTAGAGAGCCCTCATAGAATGCAGACATAACCCCCCAAAGGTCTAGCTTGAGAACGTCCCAGAATCTCTTGTAGAAGAAGATTGGGAACCCATCCGGTCCTGGAGCACTATCCTGCCCCATCCGGAGAAGGGTTGTTCCAACGTTGTGACACGATCCCGCACCTCAATTGGTAGGACATTCCAGAGATGAACCGATGACTCGCAGTGACTGTCTTTGTATTGGCCAAATAATTCCTTGAAAGTCTCATGGATGTGATTCTCAATTTGGCGAACTTCGGATATTGTGTTCCCGTTAATATCCAAAGAATGGATGTTATTGTACCGCCGCCGCATACTAGCTGTCGTGTGGAAGTACTTAGTGTTCGCATCACCCTCTAACAACCATTTGACTCTAGATTGTTGTCTCCACATAATCTCTTCCCTGTTATAACACTGCAGAATATCCTGCCTACATGAGCTCAGTCTTGCAAATTGAGATTCATTCAACCCCTCCCCTTTCTCCTTCTTCTCTAGGCAATCAATCTCTTGCAGAATGGAATCTTTCCTCAAGAAGACATTCCCGAAATGATCTCGATTCCACTTACGCAGCCTCTTCCTAAGTCTTGACAATTTCTTAGAAAGCATAGTGGCTGGTTCTGCGTGGGCGATAACCCCTTCCCAGCTTGATTTAACCAATTCATGACATTCTGGTACAGTGAGCCACATTTTTTCAAATCGAAAGATCTTAGGCTTACGATTGCCTTCTTCCCCTGAGGAGATGATAATAGGAATATGGTCTGAGGTGTTGCGGATACATGAACACGCCATTGCCCATGGGAAATGTGCCTCCCAGTCTGTAGAGACCAGAATTCTGTCTAGTTTTGCCAGAACTGGATCCTCCCAGTTACTGAATCTTCTCATCTTCAGTCTGTGAACAATCTTTCCAAATGTTCTCTGTGATGGAAGTAGGCTTCCAATAAATCCGTGAAGAAGTGATTGGACAGCCAGTGTAGTGAGCTGCTCTTTTGAAACTATGATGCATCTAGTGCTAATGAAATTGCAAGTCTACACCACAATTGTTGGAATTGATGGAATATATGGAATAAATCAATTAAATATTCTGGCTAATACAGATTAGGAAATGTATCTTCTCTAATCCCTTAAACTTCTCCCAATCATTGTACCCCTTCTCCAAGTAACCATTGTGTGTATATATATATATATATATATATATATATATAGATGTATTGAGCATATGAATGAAGAAGAAGAAATTATATTATTTTTCCCCACATCTGATTTTAATATTTCAATATGGTATCAGAGCCCGAAAAGATTTAGAAGAAGAGACGGAGGTGATCGGATCTGACGCCTCCATTGCACCCGATCCCGATAATCACCACCGATCACTGCCCCGACCATATCCTGCACCCGATCCCAACCAGATCTGAGTCCACTGGCAACCAAATCTGAGTCCACCTTCTCCACCGATCTCCGATCTTCTACAACCACCTCCGAACTCCTACATCTCAACCGATCTCCTACAACCACCTACATTTCCACTGATCTCCTCCATCAACCAGATCCAAGCTTTGAATTCGAAATCAAGACTCCACCGAGATCTCGCCCTCATCATCGTCTTCACCAGTACCCGTCGCCGCCTTTGCCAGTACTCGTCGCCGACTTCGATTTTGCCGCCTTCGCCACCTTCGCCACCTTCGCCAATCTCGACCCTCTTCAGATCTCCATGATGTTGCCATCATCGATCTCTGATCTCGAGTACTGCTGCTATCATCTGCTGTGTCTCATCGTTGCTCGAAGCCAGTCGCCACCTCTCAAAGCCCTCATCGCCGCACGAAGTTGCTGCCATCGAGCCCCTCGATCCTCTGCCATCGATCTCTGGCATCATCATCAGATTGGTTTTGTTTTCAGTTGTTTTCTGTTTTGATCTGCAAGCAAAAGAGGATCCCTGTCATGGTTCTGTTTGCTGTTCTTTGATTAGGGATTGTTTGCTGTTTGCTGTTCTTCACCATGGAGTCAAGGAAGTGTACTCATTGTGGCAAGATCGGCCACACGAAAGCTTGTTGTTATAAGATTATTGTCTATCCGGAGATTTGTGATTATAGCAGAGATACTCAGAAGAAGAACTACAATCGATCCACTAGCACTGATGGTACTGCTGCATGTAATGATGGTAAAGTTTTTAATATTTCTACCTTTGTTATGAATAATGCATGGATAATTGATTTGGGTGCAACCGATCATATGACTTTTGATTCTAGACTAGTCTAAACCTTACAACCATCCACCAAATCCAAAGTGTCCACTGCCAATGGAGATCCTGCCACCGTTACTGGCGAGGGTTCCATATCTCTCACAAAAAACCTAACCTTAGATAATGTGTTAGTTGTGCCCTTCTTGAATTTTAACCTATTATTTGTTTCTCAAGTAACTAGTACCTTACATTGTATTGTGATTTTTTGTCCCTCCCATTGTGAGTTCAAGGATATTCAGACTCGCAAGACGATTGGTTATGGGGTTAGACACGGGAAGCTCTATTATCTGGATTTGGAATCTAAAAGTTCAAGCACGTTGACTCAAGCTCTTTCTGTGGAAGAATCTGAGGAGGAGGAGAAGAAATCAGAGATTTGGCTATGGCATCGACGTCTAGGGCATGCTTCTTTTGGTTATTTGAATAAATTATTTCCAAGCTTATTTTTGAAGTTGGATTTGTCGACCTTTCGGTGTGATGTGTGTGAACTCACAGAAAGTCACCTTGTTTCTTTTCCTCCAAACCTAAGTAAGAGCTATCTCCCATTTATTTTTATTCATTCTGATGTTTGGGGTCCATCCAAAAACACTACTTTTGGAGGAGCAAAATGGTTTGTGACATTTATTAATGATTGAACTCGTATGACTTGGATTTGTTTGATGAACTGTAAGAGTAAACTTAGTAGCTTATTACAGAAATTTCACAAACAAGTTATGACTCAGTATAAAGTACAGATTAAAGTTCTTAGGAGTGATAATGGTGGTGAGTACCTAAGTTTGAATTTGCAACAATACTTGGAGAAACATGGGATTGTTTTCCAGACTACATGCTCGTATACACCTCAACAGAATGGGGTTGCAGAAAGAAAAAAACAAACACTTGCTCGAGGTGGTCCATGCTTCTCTTATCCATGAAAATATACCACTCATTTGTTAGGGGGAAGCCCTTGCTTCTGCTGCATACTTAATCAACCGAGTTCCCTCTGGTATCCTAAACTTCCTCACGCCATTTCAAGCATTAACTGAAGCAGTGAATGCACCAAAAGTCGTCAACTTGCAACCTCGTGTGTTTGGATGGGTTGCATTTGTTCATCTTCTCAACATGAACGTAATAAGTTAACTCCTCGAGCCGTCCGATGTGTTTTCGTGGGATATGTACAGGATAAAAAAGGGTATCAGTCCTATCACCCACCAACTCAAAGGATATTTGCGACTATGGATGTTGTGTTCCATGAAGATGATATGTATTTTTCCTCTGAGGTTGAACTTCAGGGGGAGTACCGAAGTGAAGTTCAAACTCTTACCTATGATGAAGTGGGTTACCATTCAGACTGAACAATCGAATATAAGGGGTGAAAATCTGGATGTAAGTAGTGACGATCACTCGAATGAATATTTGGTTGAGGAAGGAAATCTCCATGAAGAACTGCAATCAGTGCCGAACCTCCACGAAGATGAACCATCTCCACCACCAACACTGTCAGAACCCCAAAACCAATCATCATCGCTGTCCGAAGCTCCAAGAAGAGAACTCCCAAATCGTACTACTAGTGGTATCCCAAAACCTACTTATGAGCCTAATCCCATTAGTAATGTCAAGTATCCCATGAGTCATTATTTGTCCACTCACCGATTGTCTGAATCAAATAAGTCATTTGTAAATCAATTATCTGTTGTATCTATTCCTAATAGTGTGCAGGAAGCCTTAGCTGATCCAAGGTGGAAAGCAGCTATGGATAAGGAGATGAAGTCCTTGAAGAAGAATGAGACTTGGGAGATAGTCGAATTGCTAGCAGGAAAGAAGTCGGTAGGATGCAGATGGATTTATACTGTGAAGTATAAGTCTGATGGTTCAATAGAGCGATACAAGGCAAGGTTGTTTGTGAAAGGGTACACTCAAACGTATGGAATTGGTTACGATAAAACATTTGTACCTGTAGCAAAGTTCAACACTGTTCGAGTTTTATTGTTACTTGCTGCAAATCTTGACTGGCCATTGGAGCAATTTGATGTGAAGAATGCTTTTTTGCATGGAGAATTTACAGAAGAAGTTTATATGGATCTACCACCAGGATCAAATAGACCAGTCCAACACAGTAATAAAGTGTGTCGTTTGAAGAAAGCACTGTATGGACTCAAGCAGCCGCTAAGAGCTTGGTTTGGAAGGTTCACAAAATCAATGAGGACATTCGGATATTGTCAGAGCAATTCAGATCATACTCTGTTCCTAAAAAGTAAAGAAGGTAAAATTACTGCTCTCATTATTTATGTGGATGATATGATAGTAACTGGAAATTATCCTGAGAAGATGAAGGCATTAAAGAACTACCTGTCACAAGAGTTCGAAATGAAAGATCTTGGTCCTTTGAGATACTTTCTTGGTATTGAAGTTTTTCGCTTGAGAAAGGGTATATTTCTGTCTCAAAGAAAGTACACTCTTGATTTATTGAAGGAAACTAGAATGTCTGCATGTCAGCCGATTGGTACACCGTTAGAAGGACTAAAACTTTTCAATGAATCTGATCATGTGCCTTGTGATTAGGAAAGATATCAGAAATTGGTTAGGCGACTGATGTATCTTGCACATGCACGGTCAGATTTATCATATGCTTTAAGTGTGGCAAGTCAGTTTATGCGTGCACCTCAGGAACATCACATGGATATAGTGATGAGAATTCTGAGATATATTAAGTCTGCTCCAGCAAAAGGAGTCATATTTGCAAAACATGGTCACTTGAAGGTTGAGGCATATACTGATGCTGATTGGGCATGATCTATAATTGATAGGAGCTCCACTTCAGGATACTTCACCTTTGTTGAAGAAAATTTAGTTACATGGAGAAGCAAGAAGCAGAATGTTGTTGCACGCTCTAGTGCAGAGGCCGAGTATCGCAGAATAGCTCTAAGTATAGCAGAAGCTTTATGGCTGAAACTCTTGTTGGAGGACTTAGGCTGTGGTCCGAATGAACCTATGAAGGTGTATTGTGACAATCAAACAGCATGTGATATTGCCGCCAATCAAGTTCAACATGATAGGACGAAACATGTAGAGGTGGATAGATTCTTCACAAGGAGAAATTGGATGAGAAAATTATTGAGATCTCCAAAGTGAAATCAGAAGACCAACTTGCAGATATTCTCACAAAGAGAGTTTTGAATCGGCTCTTCGTGAAATTTGTAGACAAGTTGGGCATGCTCAACATCTATGCACCAACTTGAGGGGGAGTGTTGGAATTTATGGAATAAATCAATTAAATATTCTGTCTAATAAAGATTAGGAAATATATCTTCTCTGATCCCTTAAACTTCTCCCAATCATTGTACCCCTTCTCCAAGTAACCATTGTATATATATAGATGTACCGAGCATATGAACAAAGAAGAAGAAAATATTATTTTTCCCCACATTTGATTTCAATATTTCAATAACAATATATAAACAAAGGGAATTATTTACTTTAAATCATCTTGTCTAGATTTTGAAAAGGAAATCGACTCACATAAGCGAGGTGTATGACATGCCTTGTAGGCTTGCACCTTATACCTATGGTCCTTAATTATTCTGATTTATTTCTATTATAAATATTGTTATAGTTGTATTAGTGTGTTATATTCCAGGTAGAATACCCGTGCTTATGTATCTTGTATGTATGCTAGTATTGTATCCAGTTTGAGAAAATCAATAAGAAATAAATACCATTTCTCGAGTCTCAATCTTATTTGTCTACCACTTCATCTTGTCTGACTCCGCCTTCATTCGATGAGAGTGATACTGAATTCCTTACCTATCTTGGTCTTTCGGTCTTGACTTCTTCGGCATCTGTGAAACAATGGTCTTCACCACTGCCCACACGGTATGAAATAACTCAAGTATTCCAATGATGTAAGAACACTACTTCCGACCTAGTTTACGCTACTGAGCCTATTGTTCTCTCGCCTCCAGTTACTGATACACCATTGCCTGTGCCTATAACTACATCCACCGTTACATTCACTGAACCGATCTTGATCTTCTTATTGATATATGCAAAGGGAACCACTCGACTCCATTTCCTTTATATAGTCGCCTTTCATATGCTCACTTGTCGTGCTTTCATCTCTACTTTGGACACTTAGCATATTTCCAAGTCATTATTAGAGGCATTATCGCACCATGGTTGGAGCCAGACTATGCAGGAAAAGATGACTACTCTAAAGAAAAATAATACATGGGATCTGATTCTCCTTCTATCTGGCAAATGTTGTGTTGGTTGAAAGTGGATGTAAACTGTTAAAGTAAATCCGGATGGTTCTCTGGCTCGCCTAAAAGCTCGATTGGTTGCTAAAGGTTATTTACAGACCTATGACATTGATTATGATGTGACATTCTCTCCTATAACCAAAATGCCTTTTGTTCAGATCATTGTTGCCTTGGCTGCTCGATTTCATTGACCGTTCCACCAGCTTAATATCAAGAATGCTTTTCTCAATAACGTTCTTGAGGAGGAGGTTTATATGGAGTGGCCCCTCGATTTTACTAGCAAAGCTGAGCCTACAAGGGTTTGTCGCTGGAAATGATATTTGTATGGACTCAAACAGTATCCTCGTACTTGATTTGATCATTTCATTGAGGTTATCACGAGTTCTGGCTTGAGGAGGAGTGATAGTGATCACTTTGTATTCTATCGACATCATTATGTGCAGAGGATCCTTTTAATTGTATATGTGGATGACATTGTAATTACATGAGATGATCATAATGGTATTCAATATCTGAAGTCATATATTCAACAAAACTTTCAAACTAAGGATCTCGGGCGACTAAAGTATTTATTGAGGATCGAAGTTGCTCAATCCAAGCATGAAATTTCTTTATCACAAAGAAATTATGTATTGGATATGCTTACCGAAAGTAGTATGCTTTGATGTAGGCCATCACCAGGGGTGTATCTGAGTTTTAGGGGGCCCTAAGCAAGTTTTCAAATGGGGCCTTTTGCAAGTTGACAAAATAAAAATGACAATTATTTAAATGTAAACAACTTAGAGCCTTGAAGGACAAATTATTTAAATGAAAACACATATATATATATATATATATATATATATATATATATATAGGAAAATGCTCCATTGAAAACGGGTTTGTTTTCACGGGTTGGAAAACACCAATCTGAGCCGTTGGATCACTTTTGATCGTGATCAGCAGCTCAGATCGCCTCCGCCCCATCACCCAATATCACTTAAGTGGCGGAGGGTTATTTTGGGAATTTCGTCCCAAAATAACTCTTCGCCTGATTTGCTCTGAAAAAATGAATATAACCTAGGCCGTTGTTGGGAACAACGGCCTAGGTTATAAAAAATTGAATTATAGGCCGTTGTTTGGAACAACGGCCTTGTTCTAAATTTTTATAATCTAGGCCGTTGTTCCCAACAACGGTCTAGGCTATAAAATTTTATAGAAATTTTATAACAAGGCCGTTGTTCCAAACAAAGGCTTATAATTCAATGTTTTATAACCTAGGCCGTTGTTCCCAACAATGGCCTAGGTTATATCAATTTTTTTAGAATCTGTTCAGCGAAGAGTTATTTGGGACGAAATTCCCAAAATAACCCTCCGCTGATCAATTGAAACGGGTTATGGGGAGCTCGATCTGAGCCGCTGATCACGATCATGAGTGATCCAACGGCTCAGATTGGTGTTTTCCAACCCGTGAAAACTAGACCCGTTTTCAATGGAGCATTTCCCATATATATATATGCTTCAAAAAAAATAATTTATTGATAACATACGTATTTTCCATGAAATGTCTCGTGACAAAAAGAAACTCGGACAAATTCTAACAACAAAAACAAAATATGTTATCTCAACTATTTTCAAAAGTCTTGCTACATTTAAATCTTTAACATCGCATACACAATCCATGTTCTCCAAAGCAAGCTCCTTGTTTGGATCCAAAATTAGCCTACAAAATAAAACACACAATGAAATATCGTCATTGTAGCCTGAATGATCATACATTGTTTGGTTAATGCAATAGAAAATCAAAACCCTAGAATTAAAACAACTTGCTTATGGAAAGAGTTGAAACAGACGATTTATTCTGTGTAAATATAAGGTATCAAATCGAAGGTTAGGTTGTGCATGATAATTTAAAGCAAATGGAATAAGCATATAGTGGTTAAGCTACATTGTTTCTTAAAATCATCACTACTACATTCACTCATAAATTAACTTGAATTCTAAATTTAATATTGTATATAATTGCATCAATAAGTAATAATATGACTTGGATACACTAAGTTATATTGATTAATTTTTATACAAACGCTAAGATATGAATGTCAGGAAAAGAAAAGAAAAAATTGATTCAATAAAAAAGTTTTGGAGTTTACCCTTCAAAAACCCAAGTGTAGTTTATAAATATTAAAATAAATTCCTTCTTAAAAGTCAATAAAACTCAAGATCCATAGATTGAAAAGCCCAAACTCATCCCTAAAATTTAATGAAATTAAATTAATTTATTTTTATCAGAGCCAGGTTTTGATCGTAGGACCTATGGGTTATGGGCCCACCACTTCTGCTGTGCCACTTTGATTTGTTAACAAAGTTATTGAACAAACTTTATATACATATGTAGTAACTTAATGTAATATGTATGGGTCCCTATAAAATTGGGGCCCCAAAGCAGTTGCTTGTGCTGCTTGGGCCCAGATCCGGCCCTGGCCATCACACACTCCTATGGACCCAAACTCCAAATTGTTGCCAGATTAGGTAGTCCTGTTGGAGGATCCAGAGACATATGGGAGACTAATGGGAAAACTGAATTATCTCATAGTCACTTGTCCATACATTGCATATTAAGTGAGTAGTGTGAGTCAGTTTATGGCTTCCTACCGTACGCGCCGTTGGAATGCAGTTATGAGAATTCTTCAGTATTTGAAGAGTTCTCTACGCATAGAATTGATGTATACTGATGGTGGACATTGTCGAATTTCCAGTTTCTCAGATGTTGATTGAGTTGGTTGCCTGACCACTAGGAGATCCACCACAAGATATTGTGTGTTTGTCGGAGGAAACTTAGTTTCTTGGAGGAGCAAGAAATAAAATGCCGTCTCTTGTTCGTATGTGGAATCTGAGTATCATGCTATGGCTGATGTCACGTGTGATATGACTTGGGTCAAGCATTTTCTTAGTGAGTTAGGGGGTGTCAACCATGCGCTAATGCTTCTATATTGTGACAGCCATTCTGCCATACATATAGTCATTAATATTGTGTTTCATGAACTAACCAATCATATTGAAGTTGACTGTCATGTGGTTCGAACCAAAATAAGTGGTAAGATAGAGGCTAGACATATTAGCACCAATCATCACTTAGCCGATGCTCTCATAAAGCCTCGTCTGATCCAGAATAAAATACAGTACATCAATGACCAGTTGGGCATGTACGATATTCCAACTTGGGGAGGAGTATTAAATATATCGTTATAGTTGTATTAGTGTGTTATATTCCTGGTAGAACCCGTGCTGATGTATCTTGTATATAAGCTAGTGTTGTATCCAGTTTGAGAAAATCATTAAGAGATAAATACCATTTCAATTTCAATTAGGAAAATTTATTCTTGATATGGTTTTATTTTATTTATTTTATGTCATTTCATGTGTTTATATCTTGTTTGCATTCTCTTATATATTTAAAAAAATACTTACATTCTCTTCTATTCTGAAACCCACAACAAAATTATTTTCCGTATATTATCAAAGATTGTTTATTGCAAGATTTGTATCTGCCTTGCAGAAGTGATACTATCTAGTCAAACTCTTGATAAGATATTTAACTTTCTAATATTTGCAGGCCCACATAAGATCCAAGGAATTGGAGCTGGTTTCATTCCTGCTGTTTTGGATACTGATCTCATCGATGAAGTAGTTCAGGTGAGTTTGAGAATCTTCATTCTGTAATTGTTGTCATGTTTCATTATTGATGTGAACAAAAAAGCATCTTTTAGTTTAAGAGTATCATGCACGCCAACTACTTTTCACTAGGTGCAGCTTATTTCACGTATATTAGGATTTGTTACTATAGATTAATGTATGATTTGTATTATTGAGTAGACAAATAAAGCATAGCAGGTTGCACAATACAGAGAAAGAACAAATTAATATAAATGATATACATTACTGTAGCTTTTTTTCTTTGTTTACTTTACTAGTCTTCTAGTGTCCTCTAGGGGTATGGCCAATCCCTCTACATCAGATAGTTTTTTTATTCTTTTTTTTTTCCCGAGATAATAGTGACTAAAGTCACCTGTTTCATTAATGAAAAGTTTAACGAAACAAAAATACCAAATATTACAACTCAAATCTACTGAAGTTTTAAAATGCGAAAACATAAATACATCAACACCTGCCAGCCTAAACAGGAATACAACTGGCTCAAAATAACAGTACCCTCCATCAATATCCGCACAAAACTCAAAGAGAAAGGAGGTTACTGCCAACATTCACAATCTGAACTACTCGTCATCAGATAGTTGCTGGATCCATTTGAGAGATCTGACTTCTGTTTGATGGCCAGTTGTATAGTTTGCTCAATCTGTGTCTGGAGCCTTCTAAAGTTCTAACTGAGGAGCTCTGCTCCATAGCCAAACTACACTGTAATCTGCATGGTGATACCAAGAAATTTTTAAATGTTCCAATTAGCCAGGAGCCTCGTAAATTTTTTCGAGCTGTTATACTCAAATGTATTTCTGACTTTTCTCTGACAAAGGCTTGCAATACTGATGCGATGCGGCATGGCACGTGCATTTTTTGTTAATATTATATTGAATGAGTAGTTCTTTGTCTGATATGTGGATTTGTGTCGGTGCTTCATACAGTTTGATGCATAGAACACAATGAAGTATTAGTTGTAACAATTCAGTTATGAATCAACAACTGTCTGGGTGCATGCATGATGCACCAAGTTTACAGAACAATCGATAGCCACTAGGAGATGTTCAAAGATATATTGCACTCTCCTAGTTTTGATAAAAGTCCCTCTTTCTCCCCTTTAACTTGAAAGAAATACTGTCTGTGAACCTTTTCTTTGGTGGTATTTGTGACCAGGTTTCAAGTGACGAAGCTATTGAAACAGCAAAGCTTCTTGCTTTGAAAGAGGGGCTGTTGGTGAGTTGTCATTCCTTTAAAGTACAAATTAGTTGTAACCTTTCCTTCAGTTCCTTGGGGGGAAAATATCGTATTTTCTTTGAGAAAATAATAATTCTCTTGTTGGCGATAATTGTAAATTTTTATTTGCAGGTTGGAATCTCATCGGGGGCTGCTGCAGCTGCTGCTATTAAGATAGCAAAGAGGCCAGAGAACGAAGGGAAACTCATTGTGGTAAGTTTGTAGCTCAGTCCTCTTCACTGGGAAAAACACAATGTTTCTTCTTAAAATTGAAACTAACAACAAGTTAATATTGAGTAAAACTTTTTTTTGATAAAACGGATATGGTCCTAAGATCCCACCCAATATATAATATATATTAAAGGAAGAGTACAAATATACAATATACACAGCCCAGTTTACAAGATGTAAAACCGAAAAATATACAGAACAAGAAAAAACTCGAGAATCCTGCCAGCAGCTGAGAAAATTGCTGAAGAAGTCCAAAAAAATATGGAGTAAAACAGTCACAAAAAGTTGCAGTTATTTTGTAACTTGGTCTCTACACGCACACACAAATTTTGTCAGGTAGCAACTGTTGGTGAGAGGATGGAGTGATTAACAAAAAGGTTGGAGGCTTTTTAATCATTCACCCAATCGAGGGAGATTGTTACTCTTTTGATATTTAATTATGAGCTAGATTTGTGGGTAATTGCTTTATATTTCCCAAGCATGTATAAGGAATTTAATTTATAACGTGGTGTACAGTATCTGTATATTCTTATAATTAGGAGAGAAATTATATGCATAGCAGGTGAAACTATATCTAGTTAAACATTATGCCAACTTATATAAGTTATTAACTTATTTTCGAACTTCCCCCCTCTATTCTGCATGCTAGTTATAACTGATAGTTTCATCTTGCAATGGACAGGTTATTTTCCCAAGCTTTGGGGAGCGATATCTATCCTCTGTGCTCTTCCAGTCAATAAAGAAAGAAGCTGAAACCATGGTTTTCGAACCCTAGAAAGAAGATCTGTGACTTATGGCTCCCATTCAAGTCCTTTCTCTTTGGAAAAATTCTGATGTGGCTTGCTTGTATCGGAATAAATTGCAGCCTAGTTTGTACTTAATCTAATTTCAGAACAATATCTATTATGTCTCTTGATATCAAAAAACAAAAACAAAAAACAGTGAAATGTTTTGTGCAAGTGTATCTTAGTCTCTACTTGGAAATACATTGATCAGGCACATTGTAATAAATTCTGTTGTTGTTGTTTAAGAGTTACAGATTGAAAAACTTACTGCTATCAAGCTAAATGACAATATCGCTTTCCGAGGGTGTAAATTGTCTATACCTTGTTAATAGCATTGGTATTAAAACCCGAAACCCGGACCCGACCCGGACCCGACCCGGATCCGGCGTTGGACCGGAACCGACCCGATCTAATTTGGGTAGAGTATGGGTCCTAAATTACTACCCGTTGAAATTTCGGGTCGGGTCTGGGTCCCCTAAAATTGGACCCGACCCGGACCCGGACCCGCAATAGAAAAATAAACAAAAAACGAAGCGGACCCGACCCGGACCCGACCCGTTACCCGTTAGATAAATATAGAGGTAAAGGTTAATCAGTGAGTGCCACTCAGTATATCAAAAGTAGATTGCCAATCACTGACTCATAAATTAGTCAGTATATCAAAAGTAGTCCTCCTTTTTTATCAACTTGCAAGTACAATTGAAGTTGCAAATGCATTGGCAGTGACTGTTGTTTGCAATTCAATTTTCGTTTAAAAACAGTTTTGTTGCGAGTGTGTTTACTAGTAGACCAATACTCTGTAGTGTTTCTTTCCACAAAGGTAGAAATTTGTTTCGTATTCAATTCTTTGAGTAGGCACTTGGCTCCTTGGTTAGTTGTTGACTTACGTGGTTTTTTTTAATTGTGATTTCACAGGGAGCAGGAGCCTTTGAGGTTGCAGCCAAGCAGCACCTGGTCAACAATGTAAAGAAGACTGTTCAAGGGGTAAGTTACAGTACTAAAGTTTCTCTTAGTTAAATCCTTACAGTAGCTTCTGATTCACTGGATTCAATTATAAACTCAGGGTAATGCACTAGCTTTTGATAAGTTGTAGTCTATGTTTTAGGAGTAAAAATTATATGGCAATCCTGAAGTTTCTTTTGACACTAATCCACACTAAGGAAGACTGATTTCTATTATTTTCTTTTTTGATTTGTATACTTACTATTGCTGTTTTCTTAAATAAACTTCAGTAGACACTCTGTTGTAGTTTGTGACATTGGTGTACTCCCTGCACATTAGATAATATCAATTGGAAATAATATCAATTTCATATGTATTTTCACAACTAGATATCGTTGTGTAGACATGAGGCCTCAAGCATGTGTACGTTTCCATCTTTATCTGCCATTCTAATCTTTTGCAATGTTGGAAACCCAATGACCATCTTTAATTATTCCTTCAATACCGAGGAAATAATTGAGTCTAGCGATTTGCATCTAAAAACATTCCTATTTAGATATACTTAATCACTTCCTTTCTTGCTTTGCAGGCCTGTCATCGCCTCCCAGTTACTGTTGGTGGATTAGGTTATTCGTGCAGGCCGGAACATGAGGAAACCGAGCTAATCTATTCCAGTATGTGAGATTTGTTAATCGTTCCAGCGTAATATTGCTTAATTTTGACATGGGCATGAAGGTATTGAAGAGGTGTTGGCCAAATGTTCATGCTTTAAAGACCCGGAACCGAACCGGACCCGTGATTAGAAATAGGACCCGGACCCGGACCCGGACCCGAAAGCGAACGGGTAACATTTCTTGTGGGGAACCGGACCTGGACCCGGACCCGAATTTCATGGGTCTGAGTCCGGGTCCAGTATTTGGACTCGTCAATGACCGGGTCCGGGTCCGGGTATTGAGCTACCCGACCCGACCCAACCCGTTACCAGTGCTACTTGTTAATCTACGAAAATCACCATAAAATCGAGAATTTTTTACCAAACCATTCCACTTTTTGTAAGTATGTACCAAATTGTCCCTGTTCAAAACTTTAATACCAAAAAGTTCGTGTCGCTAACTGAGATAGCTCCCCTAGTATAATTCTTCGCGCTATCTCAGTTAGCGTGTGCTGGGGGTAGGGCTGCAAACGAACCGAGCTATTTGCGAGCTACTAGGCTTGAGCTCGGTCAAAGCTCGGCTCGTGTCGAGCTCGTGCTCGAAAGCAAGCTCGATACGTAAACGAGCCAAGCTCGAGCTTGAAGGTACGTGGGTTTTAGGTAGAAGCTCGCGAGTATTCGGCTCGAACTCGGTCAAAGCTCGGCTCGTGTCGAGCTCGATACATAAACGAGCCGAGCTCGAGCCTCAAGGTATTCGGCTCGACTCGGCTCGTTTGCAGCCCTAGCTGGGGGACACCACTTTTTCCCTCAAGTAAGGGTGTGCGAAAAAACTCACCAACTATAGACACGCTAACTCCGTTAGCGTGCCTATTTAAACCATGCGCGCTAACGGTGTAGCGTGCTAGGTGGATACTAGGGGACACTACTCCTCAAGTAGGGGTGTGGGGGAAAAAATACCAAATATAGACACGCTAACAGAGTTAGCACGCCCCTTTAAACCAGGTGTGCCAACGGGGTTAGCGTGCTATGGGACACTACTCAGAAGTAGGGGTGTGGGGAAAAATTCACCTAGTATAGACACGCTAACCCCGTTAGCGCGCCCATTTAAACTAGGCATGCTAGCGGGGTTAGCGAGTGTCGCTTGGGACCCTATTAAATCACTCTCGCTATCTCACTCTCATCTCACTTCTTCTTTCTCCCAAAACGTCATTGCGCGATTTTAAACCCATCCCCCAAACCTTAGTCTCTGATTTCGGCCTCTACTCATTCCAATCTCTCAAAATTTTTACTTAAATCTCTTCATCACTCACAACACTCTCATCTCAACCAACAATTTCTCCAAATTTTCGGTGAACCCATAAACCCTTTTCTCCAAATTTTCGGAAGGAGAGGATCGGTAGTGGAGTAGTCGACTTCACCCTTCCACCCTACAATCGTTTGTAAGTGTTCGTAACTTATGCTATATAATTTGTGGTGATCTTGGGTCTAGGGTTGGATTTGCAATTTTGGGTTCATTTTGGTATGCATGTGAAAAATTTATTAAAACGTGCAATGCACGTGATAAATTTAGGTTGTGTAATTAACCAAAATTAAACCAATATTAACTAAGTCTATGTCGTACTAATTGTGTTTGTTCAAATTAACCTATAGTTCACAATGCATGAGTTGGATATGCGATGATAGTAACATTGTTATATAATTCGATACATCGAGTAATTGAGGGTAGCATTGTCTATAGATAGATTTATGATTTTAGTTTCGTGCCAATGTGACCTTTTGAGTAATATTTTTTGATATTGAAATTTTGGAAATTAGAAATTGTTGATTGTATAATTAATTTATCGCGATTTTAAGTAAATATGATAACATATATTATCAAACATGTAGGATTCTATTTGATATTACATATGGCACGAACAATGGGTATGCCCGAAGAAGGGAGTAGTAATAGACCTCCAACAAACCGGAAAGATCCACGAACATGTCATGGACAACCTCCCCAAAAAACTAGCCGTGGTGGACAGAGGCGTACCAATGTAAGATGATTTGACCTTTATTTCATACGTTTAATTTTAACATAAAGAAAATTATAAATTTATATGTTGATTTTCAACTTTTTTGGTGTAGGATGAGGCGGGTCCGTCTTCTTCTCCGGCAAATCAAATGGGCCCGTCGCCTCCTCCAAATCAACCTGGCCCTTCTTCTCCATCTAGTCAGCCGGGCCCATCTTCTTCATCGTATGTTCCTCCGGTGGTTCTCGGTCCGATCGACCCAAAGCTTTTGACTTTACAATGGCAGCATCGCTCTAAAGCCGTTTGGGAAGGAAATTCTTCGGAGTGTAGTTTTCGAGGGCATGACACGTTAGAGATGCATCCCCATATACATGAGATATTACAACAATGTGGGTAAAGCATCGGGTTGATGAGCTCCATTAAGGCCGACCGACCCTTATTAACCGCCCTTCTCGAGAGATGGCATCCCGAGACCCATAGTTTTCACTTGCCGGTCGGCGAGATGACTGTGACACTACAAGTATTGCTATAATCATACTTATCCCAATGGACTTGCTGCTTGTATTGCTGTAATCATACTTATCCCAATGGATATGCTGCTTGTGACACTACAAGTATTGCTGTAATCATACTTATCCCAATCGACGAGATGACCAGAATTATACTTATTCCAATGGACAACAGTTCCTGGATTTTCTCCTCATATTGCTGATAGAAGTAAAGCCAACTTAGCATACGCACCTTCAAATGATCCATACAACTTCTCAATAGATTTTTGTTTTACAATCCAAGCCTTCCTATAACATATCTGATAATTGAATTGTAGTTTGACTGTCTTAATAATGGCCTGCGGTGTAATTCCTATCTAAGCCTTGACAATATTCATAATCAAATTGCATATAAGTTTAGCATCAACTTTGCAGTGGTCTTGATTCAATGCTGGATTCACACATGTATGCGGCCCTATTAGTTTTTTAACCACAAAATATGTCTGACCCATTGGAACGATTGCACATAATTTCCACGGTTAACCACCCTCACTTGCAACCAGTGGGATTTGCACCATCTCCTCAAGTGAACGTTTTCTCGGAGCCAATATACATTTTATGGCAAAGATGGTCGGTGAAGATTTCATTGTGATAAATTCCCGATATTTGGTGATGGAGTATAGCTTTACCGCATGTTGGACCGATTATTTACTTTGAAACTCTTGCCCAATGTAGAACTCATCTACGGTGGATGAATCGGACAACTCTTGTGGACCATGATTTACTCCCGCACTTTGTGTCATTTTCTCGGTAACATGAACGTTGACATTATTGAAGCCATTAGTAAGGTTCACATCGACATCATTACTCTCATTTATATTAATATTTACATATTCATCTTCTTCCACCTCTTCATTTTGTAATCCCTCTTCAAGTTCATCGTCTGTTTCTTTGACTTCTTCATCATCATCGACTAAATCATTATTAATGGTAGCATTTTCAAATATTCTGAAAATATTGGTATTCGGAACGAAATCATTAACCAAACTTGGTTGACGTGGCAAATCAAATTCAATAGGATCCGGGCTTGTAGTATTTGTAAACATGTCTTCTTGTGAGGACGGTGGAATTGCATGGGATGTTTGAACTGGATTTGAAATGATCTTATGTATCGGCACTTCACGTGCAAAGCTTGAACCAAGATTAGCATGTGGTTGGGCATTAATATTTTCGGTTTGCTGAATATATAGCTCTAATGCAGACCAACTAAAATTCGGATCAAGTGTTCTACTAATCATGGACTTCAGAGAGTTGTCGTTTCCTACGGGCATAGTCATAAAATATTGACCACCTTTCCTGCTGCATAACGTGCTAAAATTTTAAAATTCCATCGTTCTCTATCCCAATTAGTAACCTCATAAACTTTCTCAACAAGTTCTTCTATTGTAATTGTACGGGGTGTCCAAATTATTTCGGGATCAACGGCACTATAACAACAACCTATTTTTGGGTCACGAATAATTTCACCACCAAAATAAAAGCCAAATAGGAATATCGTAATCCATACCTATACATATTTATATATAAAAAAAACATTATCTACTAAACAAAATATATGCGATAAAATGATATACAAATCATACCTTGAAATTAATGATTAGAATATTGAGCAATTTCGAGCTTCGAGAAGACGGCGTAGTGAATCCTTTTAGATTTTGTAGAGTTTTTTAGAGTAAGATCTCCAATTGGGATGCTAGGGTTTTGGAGTTGGGTATCGAAATTGGGAGTGAAAAAGAAGAGAGAGATAAAATATAAAGATAATGAGACAACGTCAGCGATCGTGATTTAAGAGGGTCCCAAATCACACAGCACGCTAACCCCGTTAGCGCGCCTGGTTTAAAGGGGCGCGCTAACTCCGTTAGCGTATCTATACTTAGTATTTTTCCCCCACACCCCTACTTGAGGAGTAGTGTCCCCTAGTGTCCACCTAGAACGCTAACCCCGTTAGCGTGCCTGGTTTAAATAGGCACGCTAACGGAGTTAGCGTGTCTATAGTTGGTAAGTTTTTTTGCATACCCCTACCTGAGGGGAAAAGTGGTGTCCCCCAGTACATGCTAACTGAGATAACACGAAGAATTATACTAGGGGCGCTATCTCAGTTAGCGACAAGGGACTTTTTGGTATTAAAGTTTCAAACATGGACAGTTTGGTACATACTTACAAACAGTGGGATAGTTTGGTAAAAAATTCTAAAATCGACGAGATTCTTGAAATGTTAAATGTTCCAAGGTACTATAAAGCTATACATCTATATGTCTATTGATACCACTTCAGTTATTGCCTAGAGTATTTTTGTTCATTGGTGTACTAATTATGTGACAATCAGTTTGGGAAGTTTGAAAGAGATTGAGCTAATGTAATGATTTCAGTTTTGTTGCAGTGAAGTGCAACTTTAAAATAGAATATATTTGATGCAACGATCTTAGTTTTGTTGATCAGTGAGCTCCTTAGGCAGTGACTTATGGAACTCCTTTAAGGATTATTGTGCATTTTCATTCTTAGACTCTATTTTGTCGTCATAAATCTATGCAATAAAATTTTCGTTTGTTGGCTACCTGAAATTTGTGAGCATTGGATGGAGACCTTTATTATTGTAAGGCGATGCACCAGCATTTGCAGGGGTTTATTTGTGTGTTTTTGCGTTCAATGGAGTATGCCATCCTCATAATCTCATTGTTAGCACTTCTTACAGCTAGTCCCAAGGCTTCTTCAATGCAGTATGACATCCTCATAATCTCATTGTTTTGTAATGTCGATCTGAGCTCCTCCAGCGCTAGAGTCGCATCCTTTTATGATGACGGTAAAAGCTATAAGTGGAATTCCCTCAATCCTTTCAATAACTTTAAAGTTTTAGCCTGTTAGTGGACAGGTTTCGCGAAACCTCCTTCATCATCAATCAAAGTATTAAACCTTCTGTGCAATAGAGAGAAGTTATCCCTTCCCTCAAACTTTTCCACCTTGAGCTTGTTCCTTGGCCCTTTTGATACAATACTAGCAGGGCCGGCCTGTTAGGGATTTCTACCGAAAACCCCTCTTATCTAGGATCTTGTTGAGTTATTCGATGCAATCAACATAAACCACCAAGCACACATGAGATCATACCAAACCCACCAAAACACACACAAATTTGTCCCGGTTGGCGCTTTCACCTTAATCCGGGGGAGAAGAAACCTAAGATGTTATTCAACTAGAGAAGATTACAAGAACATTACAATTCTCACCACGACCTTCTCTCAAGCCTCACCAGCAAGTACTAGTTGTTTACAATTAGAAAAACTCTCATGCTTTGCCTTCAATGAAGTACTCTCTCTCTTGGCTCTCAATGGAGGCCAATAACAAGAATATATAAAGATCTAGAGAAACCCTAGTTTGATATCTTGTTACAATTGCCGTTGGATATTCCTAAAGAGATAACCTTACGATAAGAGCCATAAGATCTGACTTGAAGAGCAAGTTGGGCTTCTCACGAATCACAAAGATTCGACCCAAAAAATCCATCAGCACCGCGGTTGGTCGACCGCACCCCAAGTTCGATCGACCGTCCTCCTCTCTGGAAGACTTCGTGTAGGGGTCGGTCGACCGCACATGATTTGCGGTCGACCGCAACTTCTGCTGTTGCTGCGCTGATTATTTCTCGCCTCCACTCCATTTCCGATCGTCTCGATTCCTCCATTGTCTCATCGTCTTCGTATCCAACATAGTATGCAAGACATAAACCCAACAATCTCCACCTTGGATTGCATACTTATGAATCCACACATGTGTGATTTAAAACCTTCTAGACTCTTTTCTTTCTCTTCTTGCAAACAACTCGTTTGAATGGCTTTCTCTGCTAGTTGAATCTATCTCCACATGTTTTTCTCCCGCAATATGCACACCTCAAGGGCACACCCCAGTAGATGTAATCATGGAGGTGCCACCCTCCATACGAACTCCACCTACCTCAAGGCTATCTTCACCTTCTGACGATATTCGAACATCGCAGTCTCGCTCGGATGATTCTAGTGATGGCATACTAGATGGTGCTTTAGGAACAATGGGCTTTGAAACACTTGTGCAAGTTTTTCTGTTCCTCCAAAGCTAGTAGAGGTTGTGCTGGCCCTACTCAATCCCCCTCTCACCCTTCATCACCTCATGAAAATTTTCCCAAACTGATCGAACTCCACCTGGATCTGTGTACCTGCAGTCCCGAGCTTCTAGAATTCTCATGAATATAAGGCTCCGCTTCATCAAAGGAATATGCATGCCCTCCTCTAGTGTGTGTCCCCTTCCGTTTATCATCTTCGACTCATTAGTTTTCTCAACCCTTACCTCACAAGTCTTGTCAATCTTCGTTCCCACACAACTATATGAGACAAACTTGTAAGTAGAAACCATTACTTCATAAATCTTATCAACCTTCGTTCCCACACAACGATATGATGCAAATTTGAAAGTAGAAACCATCTCCCTCTCGGAGCAAACTTGAGAAGAACTAATCAAATAAAAAAAAACCGGAATTCACATCTAAAGAACTTGGAACAAAAGCACTGTTTAAGCCATCACCTGATTTAGCGACACTGAATTTGGCACCCCTCCGACTCAACCGCTTGCAACAGTCTCTTATGTAATGCTCAATTCTTTTGCACTGATGGCTACGGACCTTACCCCTACATACACTTTTCCTTCCAATCAAAGTACAATCCACCTCCAAGCAACTCACAGAAGTTGACGCCGATTTCTAACTCTCCTTCCTAAGTGCATCCTCCTCCAACCCCTTGATCGTACCTGTATGAAAAACTTCTTCTTGGTAGATTTCTCATCTATCACGGTTATCATGTTGAATGGATTTGGTGATGAATATATTGAGATGGAAACCCTTAGATCATCTGTGTTGAACGCCCTCACTTCTAATAACTCCATACTAAACTCCACTTCATGATCTAGAAGAGCAGTAATTTCCTTCATTGAGAAACCCCACAACTTTCTCCGTTGGTACATCTGACCCTGTGATGAAGATTCTGAGTAATCAGTTCTGAATCTTGTCCAAAGACTCATCGTGCTTCTTCTATACCTGACTTCGCTCGTCGATGACAACCGGATTAAACCCAAGGCTTCGAAATAAATCTCCTCCCAATTCTTCTGCTTTGTACCGATTGGTCTTCCTTTATCTTCTTTTAGGACTAGATCGAAGTCCTGTTGAACCGATGCTTCATGCATGTCCACCTTCAAGAGATCAAAGTTGATCTTGCCTTTGAACCGCTTGATCTTCATGATCTGATTTGCCATCATCTCCAAGGAACTCGAACAAACCCTTGAACCCAAAGCTTTGTTACCAATTGTTAGGATTTCTACCGAAAACTCCTCTTATCTTGGATCTTGTTGAGTTATTCAATGCAATCAACACAAACCACCAAGCACATATGAGATCATACCAAATACACCGAAGCACACACAAATTTGTCCTGGTTAGGGATTTTGCTTTAATTCGGGGGAGAAGAAACCCAAGATGTTATTCAACTAGAGAAGATACAAGAACATTATAATTCTCACCACGACCCTCTCTCTCAATCCTTACCAGCAAGTACTAGTTGTGTACAATTAGAAAAACTCTCATGCTTTGCCTTCAATGAAGTACTCTCTCTTTTGGCTCTCAATAGAGGCCAATAACAACAATATATAGAGATCTAGAGAAACCCTAGTTCGATATCTAGTTACAATAGTCGTTGGATATTCCTGAAGAGATAACCCTACGATAAGAGCCGTAAGATCTGACTTAAAGAGCAAGTTGGGCTTCTCACGAATCACCAAGATCCGACCCAAAAAATCCATCAGCGCCACGGTCGGTCGACCGCACCCCAAGTTCGGTTGACCATCCTCCTCTCTGGAAGACTTCGTGTAGGGGTCGGTTGATCGCACATGAGTTGCGGTTGACCGCAACTTCTGCTGTTGTTGCCGCTGACTATTTCTCACCTCCACTCCTTTTCCGATCGTTTCGATTCCTCCATCGTCTCATCGTCTTCTTATCCAACATAGTATGCAAAACATAAACCCAACACGACCCTCACCTTAAGGCAGGTGAGGCGGTCGCCTCCGGCCCCGGATTTTTTTGCAATTTTTGGGACCCAAAATTTGTATTTCCCTTGTAAGTATAGCGTATTTTGTGCATTAAAAAATATATTATTATTAGGGGCCCCCAAAAATAATTATTTGGGCCTTTCGCCTCGGGCCCCCGGGAACTCAGGCCCGACCCTAAATACTAGAAGCCTGATCTGTGACATCTGTCTTTCAGACTTTGATACCAATTGTTGTGAAAATTGTGGTATCTCAAATATCTTAGTTAGGGCTGCAAACGAATCGAGCTATTCGCGAGCTATTTGGCTCGAGCTCGGTCAAAGCTCGGCTCGAACCGAGCACGAGCTGAAAACTGAGCTCGTTTCGTAAATGAGCCCAGCTCGAGCTTGGTTTTTTTTTTTAGGCTAAGCTCGCGAGCTATTCGTCTCAAATACGGTAAAAGCTCGGCTCGAACCGAGCTAGAGCCGAGCTCGAGCTCAAAACTGAGCTCGAGCCTGAAGGTATTCGGCTTGGCTCGATTGCAGCCCTAATCTTAGTACACCAAAATAAAGATCCACAAGCAGTCGAAGAACCAAATCACCCACAAAACACAGTATATGTGGAAGAGGAGAGGAGGTTTTACTGATATGTGAAGTAAATTACAAAGTTGACAAGGCGAGATCTCAACTTGAAATGTTCTTGATTTCCCTTTTAGACTCTTAAAGAAACCTTTCTCCTTCCTCTCATGAATCTATCTTAAAACCTTAAGAAATTCACAGCCATGCATGGACACGCACACACTTTGAGATGGATACATGAAAAACCTGTTGGGTTTATGTCTTGCATATTATGTTGGATAAGAAGACGATGAGACGATGGAGGAATCGAGACGATCGGAGACGGAGTGGAAGCAAGGAAAACAGTCAGCAGCAGCAGCAGGTGGAGTTATGGTCGACTGCGCGGTCGACCGTACATGGGGTGCGGTCGACCGCGCGCGGCGCTGATGGATAATTTGGGTCGGATCTTGGTGATTCGTGAGAAGCCCAACTTGCTCTTCAAGTCAGATCTAACGGCTCTTATCGTAGGGTTATCTCTTCAGGAATATCCAAAGGTTATTGTATCAAGATATCAAACGAGGTTTTCTCTAGATCTCCATATATTGTTGTTATTGGCATTCATTGAGAGAAAAGAGAGAGAGAGTACTTCATTGAAGGAGAGACTGAGTGATTCTCTAATTGTAAACAACTAGTACTTGCTGGTGAGGCTTGAGAGAGGATCGTTGTGAGAATTGTAATATTCTTGTATCTTCTCTAGTTGAATAACATTTTGGGTTTCTTTTCCCCCGGATTAAGGCGAAACCCCCAGCTGGAACAAATTTGTGTGTGCTTTGGTGTGTTTGATATGATCTCATATGTGTTTGGTAGTTTGTGTTGATTGCATCGAATAACTCAACAAGATCCTAAATAGGGGTTTTCGTTAGAAATCCCTAACAAAACCTCCAGAAAAACCCAAACCTGAAACTTGCACGATACTCGTCGATTGAACTATGGGGTTAGTCGACTCTCACATGCTTCAAAGAGTTTGACATTTTAGCCTCATCCGTGACTCGGGCATTGTTTGCTTGAAGTTGAAACGCCCTAGGTTAACTGTTTTTGTTGCTTTTCTAGTTTTCTTATTTCCTAACTAGTACTTGTTGCTTATATATACTTCAAGTGCAAAAAAGGAAAATGAAAAAAAAAAAAAAAAGAACTTAAAAAGAAACAAAACGCCATAGATAAATATGATACTGACACCCGAAAGGAGTGAAATTGAAATTCAAAATTCACAGCAAGGGAGACCTAAAGGAATGGCACCCAACAACAATATCTTATTGATCAAGATTGCATCATTAAATTTTCATTTACATTTACAATGATCAGTTAGATACATAGTTCACATGTTCGGAATTTTTCTTCATGTCTTTCTATGTAAATTTTTTTGATAAACATTCATTTCTGTCCGCAATGCAGTGATTCAGAAGAGTCCAAAGATGAGGATAGTGGTAACCAATCCTGCGGTTGCATCGATCTCCTTTTGATTTCATCTATGTAAACTGATGGAAAAAATTGAGCACCCTCCCAAGTTATCCAGTTACAGATAGAAGCTCATATATGCTGCGCGCTTTCTTTATTGGGTAGTACCAGATAGTCTGTATGTATAAGGCTTGTTTCATTACATTTCAATTTATTTATATATCTGTTCATTTTTCTCCTTCATTCTCATTTCATCTTTTTAAGAGATAGATTGCAACCAGTCTTTTTACATTATACTCAATTAGAAAAATGAACACATCTGCGACAGATATTGGCGACTGGAGCTTCATAATCTTGTAATACTTAGGAAACAACGAATTGAACCGAATATGTAATATGCTGAGATTTAATCATCTGTTTCCTGGAATTGTATTCAGGATTTGTTCTCGATTAAGATGAGTCCCTGTTGAATATTGGCATGTGTAAATGATTACCATATGCATCACACATGTTATGTGTCAATTGTATATGGATCCATAGGGTGATTCTGTTAGGAACCTAGGAGAACTCACCCTTAAAAGCTAGCTGTTAAAGGGAGGGAGCCCAAGTTTATAACTACCCAACATTGGTTCCTCCTATAACCGATGTGGGACTAAATTTGGATCATAACAGATTCCAACTAAGTGATGCACGAATACTACCATGTTGATCAACTACACTGATCGGGAACGGACTTTACTGTGAATAGTCATCCAGATAGTGGGATGTGATTCGAGGGTTCATAAGGATTGAAATGGAACAATGACTTACTGAAAATTGACGAAACAGAAACTATAATTGTTTATCGCTTTCTGTTGTGCTGATAGTATATTCATCAAGGGGTTTGGCAGGGAAGAGTGCCCAACTCTGAGCTAGAAGAAAATATAGAACGCCGAGTTTAGACCACAAGTGGTGATGCAGGTTACTGCAAATTGTATAAGAAATCACTTGTTTTCCAGGGTTCAGAACCAAGCATATTTCAAAACTTCATGTAGAAACTTGATTTGATTCAAATATCAGAAAACATAAGGTGAACAAGATTGCCAGTCTACAAATTCAGAACAAGTATTATATACAACCAAAAGAAAAGCCTGAAACTGGGGCATCAATTCCATAACCATCTCCCCAAAAACCGAAAAACATCTAAAATTTTACATGTTTTAGTACTATTTAGCACTTTACAAAATTTTCTTACTTATTTAGCCATTAAATCTATAATTATACATTATAAACTTATCGCTGTTGTTCATAATCGCTTCTTTTGCCCCTATTTATCAGTTACCAGTAAAAATTAAGACTGACTTCCGAAATACGCATGAATTCTAACTTAAATACAAAATCAATCTTAGAACCCCTTTGATGCCTCACAAATCCCAGCTTATATACAATTTAATGCTTAAGACAGAGAACCCCCAGTTAAATCCCAGTTGCTGCCACTATTACTTGAAGTCAGTTCAGGCATCTGGAGTGGCTCCAATGAATCCACAACATCCCTCATTAGTGGCCTAGCCTTCGGGTTCCGGTTAAGACAGTAAGAGGCCAACATTGCTGCCTTGTGAATTGACCTCTCCGGATAATTTCCATCTAGCCTAGGATCAACAATGTTGAGTAATTTCTTCTTATTGGAGAGTAGAGGTACTGCCCAATCAGTAAGTGTCTGCTCTCGTGGGGGTCGCGACTTGTCTAAGGATTTTCGACCAGTTAAGAGCTCAAGGAGGACGACGCCAAAGCTATAAACATCACTCATGGCAGTAAGATGGCCTACAAGAAAGGCAATAGTAAAATCAGTATAAAGTTAATGATGCAGACACAATTTGAAGAGGACGATACAGACTGTACCTGTCATGATGTATTCAGGAGCTGCATAGCCATACGTCCCCATAATTCGAGTGGAGACATGAGAGTTGTCTCCAACAGGTCCATCTCTTGCAAGTCCAAAATCAGAGAGTTTGGCGTTGAATTCCTACGTTCATCGTGAATGGATCAGACAGTAATATTATTATGGGAAAGATTCTGATGAGAGTGAAAGGACAGTTAATATCAATTATACTGAAAGAGATAAAATTTAATAAAAATAAAACAAAATCCTAACCACCCTAGTAGAGAAGTTTAATCATGAGACAAATTATTTATAGATAGTCTGCAAATCTGTTTGATGTGCCATTTTCCCGTTTGAGGAAAAGTCACCATCCATGTCGAGAAGCCAGATATATGATGCACCCCCTACATTCCCAGTCATTAATTAAGATAAATCCAACAAATAGAACCAAAAATAGTGGAACGTCTCCGAAACTGCACTGCAAGGTGTTAGATGATAGATTAGTTTAGTCCCACATTGAATAATGTGTTGGTTTAGTATTCTCTTCTCTCCTATATATAGGAGACGTATTGTACCCAGTTTAATCAACCAATAAAAGAATATTTTCCTATCCCTAATTCTAACAGAACTGAATACATTTCATATTGCCTGGATCATCAAACTTGTGACACATCAATTAACCGATATTTTATTTAACAGGATAATGCAATGGTGCAACCTTTGTGTCTCGGATACAGCTATGAAGTACCTAAAAACATATCCACTGAAGTGAATTAATATGGTAAGCCGCTTCAGGCAAAGGTCTTGTTTAAACTCTTATCACCATCTAACCCACAAATATTACTGACATCGACTGTTTGATTCGTGTGATGATCATCATTTCACAAGCGATTATTGGATGATGTTAGGTGGCAAATTAGTCTCGGGGGAGTAAGAAACAGATAATCAATGTCCTGCTATAGTAATGCAGCTGAATACTGATTGACAGATATGCTACATCCTATATTCTTTGTTAATTTCCAGTCTTCAACTTTGGTGTATGAGTCCCCATTCCCCTTCTCTTTGATAACCCAGCCGACATCCATATTGAGAAAACTCTTTGTTTCATCAGTGAACCATACACATTGAGAATGAGCATAACCGTCACTTCTACCATAATTTATACAATGATAAGCTCATTCTACGATGACATATCTCGAGTCATCTACAATGAGTAGATCCTCTTACTAAGCCTTTAGCCCAAACACTATTTGAATCTTTGAAGAATTCGTTTTAATACTGATTACTTTAGATTAGAGTCATTTCAGCGTAATGATTTACAAGTTACTATCGAACTTCAAGACATAGCTTGGAGATACAGCACACTAACCTGGTCTAGCAAAATATTGGATGTTTTGAAGTCACGAAATATGACTGGCTTGTTAGCTTCGTGGAGAAATGCTAGTCCCTTTGCAGCGCCAAGTGCAATTTTCATTCTGAAAGACCATGGAAGAGGAAGCAACACTCCTATATGAATAGATGCATGCAACCAGTCAAACATATGATGGAATTGTTCCTCAAAAATAAATAATGAGGAAAAGAGTAAGAAAGAGATCAGAGGAACTCAAAGGCTAGGTTAGGATACTTGTACTTGAAGGATTGACTTGTCGAGTTCAAAATCATCCCTTAAAAGATATACAAAATACACAGATAGTCTCTAAGTTTTGTTTTGTTTTGTTTTTTTTTTGTTTTTTGTTTTTGTTTTTTTTTTTTTTTTTATTATTATTATTAAAAGATGACTCGGTCATCGCTTCATTAAAGAGAAATTAACGAAACAGTCAATACAATTACATAGTCTCTAAGTTATAGAAAGCATTTAGTTTAACTTGATGCTTCCGAGAAAAGAATATATGTTTCCAAAACAAAACCCAAAGAACCCATTATAATTTTTCAAAATCAGTATTACCTTCATATAAACCATATCCCAAACAACTAAACATAAAATTTCATTTTGTAGATAAATTCATTTAAGGTACAAACAGTACCCCAGTTTAAAAAATGTGGACTCTTATGTCATCTAGTGATTCAATCATTCCATTCTAAAGTGCTCAAAATGCATGACCATTGAGAAAATGTCAAGCTGTACTGCATTTGTTTAGAATTTTGTTCCACCAAGAATAACTTAGATTTACCAAGTATGAAGTCCCATTTTTCTTATTTTTCTGGTAGTATTTAAGGAAGCTAGACAGATGGAGGGTACTTGATCATAAATTAAACCAGTCAGTATTTTATTTTTATTTAACTTCTTTCTCGAGGGGAAAGGGTGGGACCGTAGTAGTCGAGTTTTCTCATCCAGATTGATTAAAAACAATTTCAAAAGAAGATAGCAGTCATATACGCAAACTTAGAACCATCACACAATATACTCTTGATATGATTAATTCCATTGTAGCAGAAGCTCACTATAGGTGGAAATTAATAGAACACATAATTTAATCTCTGATGGAGTTCAGTTTCATGCTACCTGCACCAGAGCACTAGGAACTGTACATACTTTCACTATAACCCAGATATTTAATAGTAGGATTATAACATTTTTCCTATAGGATATGATCCACACACACACACACATTTTCCTGTAGGATAAGATCAGGTGACACAATCTACATCTCTACATATGGATATGTTATGTCCATCAAAGGCATATAAATTCACTTTATGCCTCTCCGAGAGACCTATACAAAATTTTAACAGTATGAATTAAAAAATGGTGAATATCAATGATTTTGCTGCATGTCAAAATGGTTATAGAACTGATAAACATATTTCAGGGAAATAAGAAGACACAAAACTGCAAATAACTGTAATTAAAATACTGCTTAAAATATGGGAGGGTAGTGGCTCTACACGAAATAGGAGGGAGTTGACGAGATTCTCGACACAATATGAGAGGGTAGGTTCTTAAGAAGAAGTTCGAATATGGAAAAGGGAAAAATATGAAACTTATTCCATTAGGTCGATGTATAACCTGGTAAATGATGGAGGGCTAAAGAGTGTTGGGAGTAAAATTCATGTGTGGAATATATATGCTCATCATAAGGTCAAAGTATTTATGTGATTGACCCTTAATAATGCAATTTTAACAAGAGAAAATCTTTTAAAACTACATATTATAGTTGATTCTACTTGCTTGCAGTAGATGTCAAGCACAAGTTGAGTCCACTGATCACCTATTGTTTCACTATGAACGAGGCAGAAGGGTTTGGGAGATGATGTTGGCAAACTTCAATTTAACCTTAAGAGAAGATTCCCAGAGATATACAAATTCGCCTCTAACAAATATGACAGGGTGGCTAGAAACTGGAGGAATGGGGATTAAAGACCAAGACTCACAGGGAGATTAACCAGCGAAGCAAGAAGACAAAAAGAAGAGCTTATTGAATACCTCAATGATTGGAAACCAACAGGGACTGATCATCAGGACAAAATCCGGTGGGAGGCAGAAAAAGGTGATGTCTTCTCGGTTAAATCGGCTTATAAAAGGTTAAATGATGGGGTTATTAGAGTCTACGACCCGGTATGGAAGGCAAAAGTGCCACTTAAGGTGAGAACTTTTAATTGACTGGCTCGCAGAAAAGCTATCCTTACACGGGATAAGTTGGCTAGGAGAAAGTGGCAGGGCCCGACAAATTGCGTTATGTGCAATTAGGAGGACGAAACGGTGGACCATCTCTTAGTGACGTGCAGCTTCGCGAGGCAAATTTGGGGGGATCTGCTGAATAGATTCGGTAGCACAGGGCCAGGGCCGCAAACGATTAATGAGGCATGGGGGGAGTGGAAAGAGGGTAACATTCACAGCAGTTATTTTGATATTTGGGACATCGGGGTAGCGGCTATATGCTGGGGCTTATGGTTAGAACGGAACAATCGAATTTTTAGATTAGCTCACAGACACATCATGCATCCACAACTGCTTTCCAAGATTATTGCTGTTATCTTATTCTGGTCTAATACGGCAGGTGCAGAACAATCAAAGAAGATCAGGGGCATGTTCGCAGACAGTGCCGCCCAGCAGGATGTATCACGGGAAAGGGAGGATACACCACAACAGGGGTGATGGCAGGGGAAAGCAGAGTGAGGAACAGACACCATTGCGGCTGTTGGTGTTCGGCGGATGGCTGTTTGTTCTTGTATTTGGTTTTTTGGTTTTCTGGTTTCTTGTATCATGTTATATTTTTTTCTGTATTGGGTTTCAGTTGGGTGGGTCGTTACCATGTAGGGTGGGGGGAGTCGGGGACTTAGTTGGTAACAGGGAATGACAATCATGGCCCGCTTGTGGGACACATGTACATCATTGTCCGTTAATGTGTTATTTTGGGTTTTGTTAAAAACTTTTTAATGAAACTTGGGGGGGCTTAGGCCAACCTATTATGATAAAAAAAAGAGTTCACCAATGTCTACGACGAATTTATGGGTTGGGTGGAAGAAATTAAATGCTAGGAAATAGGATACGGTTGCATGGGATACTTATATATGTGGCTGCCACTATTTTTGGCATCTGATTGACAGAAATAAACTTTTGTTTCAATACGAAGTCTACTTTTTTTTTTCCATAAACGGTAGGTCCTAAGACTCCCCGCGCTTCATTAAAAAGATTTTAATAAAACAAACAACCAAATAAAGGAAGATGATATTCATGAGTACCCACACGTGGGCCATGAGCCTCATTCCCCATCAAAAGAGAGAACCCATCCCATACAAGATAGTTTCCGTCCCAAAACATAGGACTTACAAGTATTTACAGAATTTGTTGTTCCGCCCCAACAACAAAAAGAACCCCCAAAAATGGCACCGCCACCGGCCCACACAAAAGGCGTCCCCCATCCCGCTTCCTCATGCCAATCACTCTTCCTTAGTGGTTCCCTCCCTTTTCCCGGTCTCTACCTCGTAGGTCGTCGTGTTTGCCTCAGTGTACAACTCCTTGAGTCTCTTTGTTGATTCCCCACCTGCCGTAATAGATCAGAAGATGATATTAGCAATAATCTTGAGTAGCAGTTGCTGGTGCATGATGTGTCTGTGAAGAGGTCTAAAAATTCTACAATTTCTCTCTAACCATATTCCCCAGCAAATTGCCATTACCCCAACACCCCAAATGTCAAAGTCTTCTTTCCAGAGGTGTAGTTGATGCCAATTACCCCACAGATCTTGCACCATCTCCGGGCACCCTCCGGTGATACCTAATCTATTCAATAAATCCCCCCATATAGGCTTAGCAAATTGACATGTAACGAACAGGTGATCCACCGTTTTGTTACCTAGGTTGCACATAATACAATCTCCTGGACCTAGCCACTTGCATCTTGCCAAATTGTCCCTGGTAAGTACATCATTTTTACAAACAAGCCAATTGAATGCCTTAATCTTAAGAGGAACCTTAACCTTCCATACGTGATCATTGGTCCGAATACCCCCATCATTTAACCACCTATATACCAAACTAACCAAGAATACCCCTCCCTTCCCAACTTCCCAGGCAATTTTGTTTGTATGTTCCTCACCAGAGGGCTTCCAGCTTTGTAGAAATTGGATAAGGTCCATCTTTTGTCTCCTAGCCTCCGCTGTTAGCCTGCCAGATAATCTTGATCTTCATTTATTGTTTCTCTAGTTTCGCGCCACCCAGTCATTTTTTTTCGTTGCGAATTCGTAGGCTTCTGGAAATCTTCTCTTAAGATTAATAGTACCGCACCATTTATCCTTCTAGAAGTAGACTGTTTTACCGCTCCCAGTTGAGAATGTGATGCCCGTCAAAAAAATGTCTCTGGTACGCTTTACCCCCTACCAGAACTCTGACATCGATGCCTTATTCTTTTGTTTTTGATACACACATCCATTCCTTATGTAGGATTTCTTGATCAGTGTAGCCAATTTTGCCTTAGGTTTTGTCTTCAATTTCCACCACCACTTACAAAGCAGTGCTTGGTTCAACTATCTTAGGTTGACAACCCCTAACCCACCAAATTCCTTTCGTCTGCATACGATCCCCCATAAGCGAGTACCCCTTCCCCTCTTGACATGATCCGTGCCATAGGAATCGCCTTCTTAATCTATCAATTTTCTTGATCACCCACACGGGAATCTCGTAGAATGACAAGAAGTATATAGGTATTGAGCTGATGACCGAGTTTAGCAGGACTAGTCGCCCACCAAGTGATGGTAGCTTTCCCTTCCAACCCTCCAATCTATTCACAATTTTGTCAATTACCTCATTCCAATCCACCTTCCTAATTTTTCTTGTCCCAAGTGGCAAACCCAGGTATTTGATTGGCAATTTCTTGACCGGGTAGTTTAGAATGCCCTCAATTAATGGGCCAGAATCCCCAGCATCCCCCAAGAAAGTGATGAAGCTCTTATGAAAGTTCATCTTCAGCCCTGACCAGTCCTCAAAAAGGTACAGTCCCCACTTTAGCAGTGAGGCTTCAGCAATGTCACATTCTCCGAAGATAAGTATGTCAATCGTATATTGAACGTTTATAATCGCTGAAACCCCCCTTCTCAAACCAAGCCCTTTAATAAGCCCGTTATCTTTAAAAGATTGTAGCATTCTATGTAAACCATCTGCCACTAGCGTAAACAGCAATGGTGACAATGGATCTTCTTGCCTCAATCCTCGCTTGCATCTGATTTCTTTACCTGGTTCCCATTCACCAGAATGCATACCTTGGCCGTTGATAGCTAGTTCTCGATCCAACTGATCCACCTGTCCCCGAACCCCCTCCTTTTCAGGACCTCGATTAGGCACTTCCATTCCACCTTATCGTAGGCCTTTTCAAAGTCTATCTTAAGCAAATACCCCACCTTTTTACGTCTCTTTGTGTCTTGGATGACCTCCTGTACTAGAGCAACCCCTTCCAGTATATCCTTCCTACAATAAATCCTGTCTGGTAGTCTTCAATGATATCCCCGATAATATCTCTCAGCCTGTTAGCCAAGACCTTATTGATAATCTTAACAGAGCAGTTAATCAGGCTGATTGGCCTATAATCTCCAATCTCTGTTGCCTCTTCTTCTTCAAGATAAGACAAACATTGGCATAGTTAAGTCTACTGAGATCCAGCATTCCCTCATAGAAGGCTCTCATAACATCCATCACGTCATACTTCACAACGTCCCAGAATTGCTTATAGAAGAACATTGGAAATCCATCTGGTCCTGACACCTTATCCTGACCCATTCCCCAAACTGCCACCTTGACCTCATTGATCGTGAATGGGTCCTGCATAGCCGCAACTCTTCCGTGAATATCTTCCGGTAACCCCTCCCACAAGTCAGTGGCGGTCTCGCACTGACCCTCTATGTTTTCCCCAAATAGGTTCTTGTAAGTGTCATGGACGTGCTTTACTAAGACACGTTCCTCAGAGACCGAAATACCTTCTATGTCCAGTGAGTGAATGTGATTCATCCTCCTCATACTGGCAACTTTGTGGAAGTAACTAGCATTTGCATCCCCTTCTATCAACCATTTAACCCTTGAGCGCTGGCGCCACATGATTTCCTCCCTATTATAAGTTTCTAGGATATTCTGCCTACAATCCTTCGGAGTTTGGAATTGGTTGTCGTCCAACCCATGTACCTCTTCCCTCCTTTCTAGTTCCTCAATTAGATTCAGAGTGTCTTCCTTCCGATGTAAGATATTCCCGAATGCAGATTTATTCCATTTCCATAGGATTCTTCTAAGTCTTGATAATTTTCTAACCAGCCTCGTAGCCGATTCCTCCTGGACCAATACTCCCTCTAAGCTAGCCTTAACGATGTCCTTGCAGTCGTTGCTGGTGAGCCACATTTTTTCAAATCTGAAAGTATTGTTTATTCGTTTTCCTTCTTCGCCCGTAGATATGATGATAGGGACGTGATCCGACGTATTGCAGATGCATGACCTAGCCATAGCCCAAGGAAACTTTGTCTCCCAGTCGACTGAAACCAGAATTCTATCCAGCTTTTCCAGAACCGGGACCCTCCTTCTGTTAGACCAAGTATACTTCCAATCATTGATAGGAATCTCCATGAGCGTCAGAGCTGAGATGACCTGATTGAATTTTCTTCAGTCATGGCCGTTGCCCGCCCCTTCGTATCTTTCATGTACGTGTCTGACGATGTTGAAATCTCCTCCAACCATCCATGGCAAACTCCAAGTGGCCCTGATATGCGTCAGCTCCTCCCACAACTCCTCCCTTCTATACCTATCATTAGGGCCATATACCGCCGTTATAGTCTCCTTCCAGCCATCCGCCTTGTTACGCACGACCACTGTTACCATGAATTTACCGACCCAATCCTCCAGTAAGTCAAAATTACTGGTATTAACCCCTACCATGATCCCCCCGATGCTCCAACACAATCCTGGATCCTCCATTTGTTAATGTGGCTAATCCTGATAACCCTGTCTGTTGGTTAGGACAATTTTGTCTCTTCCAGGTAGACCACATCAATATTATTTTTCTAAACTGCCTCACCCACCATCCTACGCTTGGTTGCACTGCCAAGCCCCTTTATGTTCCCAAAAAGAACGTTAAACATTAACTATATTTAAACCCTCCTCCCCCTGGTAAGTCGGCCCCAACTCTACCAGTTTTTTGGGAGCCCCTATCCTCATCACACCCCCTTCCCTCAGGACCTGTTGAAATTTGATAATATTGTCCAATTCCCTAGCCTGAATAACATCAATGATACTAGTGTGCAGTATTATCCAGATGCATATTAATACCATAAACGTTTGCTAGTTGAATTAACATAGAATCAGGAATTGAGCCGAATATAGAAATAGGTGAGTTATTACCTGCGATGTTGTCATAACTTTTTCATTTTCCCACCCTTCGATAAGTCTCCTTAATAGTCATTGTCTTCTCCCCCTAGCTACGTTGCCTGTCACTGCGCCTGTAACCTTCTTTTGCCTTTTCTGATATCTTCTTTGTACTTTCTTTCACCCTTGTGATGTCCTCAGCTAGACTGTCAGCCCCTCTTTCTTCCCCTGATAAGCGTTCCTCCGACCTAATAGAATCACTTTCTGAGCCAGATGAGTCATCGAAATTCTTAGGATTTTCCGTAGCCCAACTACCTAGCATCGCTTTCACTCTCTTCTTCACTTCACGTTGAATTCTTTTTTCCACTTCCTTTTTTAGCAGTGTGTCAATCTTGTTAACCCTCTCTTCTTCCTCTCTGTCGCTATTTTGGAAAATGTCCATGACTTTGCAATTAGGTGGAAGACCCTCATCCAAAACCATAATGCTGACACCCTTCTATCCCTTCTCAATACAACCGCCCTTTCCCTCGTTTAAATTCTTCTCAACTGATACTTCCAAGCCCAATTCCGGCCCAAGCCCATATCGATTAATATTGGCCTCAACCAATACCCCCCCACTTCTACTTTGCTGGCCCAAGTCCTCTTTCAAATTTTCATGAATTCTCTATACTTTTTTCGAACTCACGTGCCAACACCCCTCCCAACCCTTTCCCTTCAACTGGCACCCATCCTTTCGAAGTAGCTGAAGTAGGAAGGGCTCCCATACCGTATTGTCCCATCTAACGTGGGCCAATCACCTCCACAGTACCCCTTTCATTGAGCCCCTCCCAACCCTCCAATCCTGCTATGCCAGCTGTAACTCCCCCATGACGAGTTTGCCTATTGGGTCCCGCCTCCTGCTGCACGAGTTTGGTTTTTTTACTGAAGGAGAATTCGCCAGCCATTAGATCTTCTTCGATTTCGTGCCGCTGGATGATCGCAGGTTGCGATAGATGCTCTGAATCGGTTTGCCCACCGGTTCACTCTCCTCGAACCGTTCTTCTTCAACCTCCAGCACCATCTTCCCCGAAATGATTTCCGACTATTTTGTTGTCGTTCGCTTGTTCGCAGCCTCTTCGAACAGTTTCTTCACCACCGGCGTCTTCATCCCCGCTTCCATTCTCGACTGGCCACCCTCCTGCTCCTCCACCATGATTTTGACGATGAAGTGTCAGTTATCAACCATAGTCTTTACAGTAGCCGGAATCTTTTCTATCCCCACAAAACCCACCCTCACCCTCGCATACTCCCTGCAAGCTTGGATGTCCGCTCATCTATTTCCAAAACAGCTCCGAATTTCTGAACTACATCTTTGAAGCCGCCAAGCTTCCAACAGTGAAGTGGAAGACCCTCCCTCCATCCTGATCCAGACCCCAGACTTGAAGTCCTGATCGATGGCACCTTTCTCCCCCATCCATTGCTTAATGGAGATCCCAAATCTGCTACCAACTATCTTCAGTTCATTCCTTCTCGCCAATGCCGCCACCCCCTCAGCCGTTGGGAACTCTGCCACCCAGAAGTCGTTTACCCTGTGAAGCTCCCACTTTTGCTTATTGAATGAGTCCAATAATTGACGCAGCCCAGACACAACCTCTGCCGATGACGGCCATCCCCGCACCGCTCTGATAACCCCCAAGCTCTTCTTCAGTTTCTCCTTTGTAGCCCTCATTGTTCCGGTAACCGTCACCCTGGCGTGACCACCTTCCTTCCCCCTGACTGAAAGTTGGAGCTCGTTGACCTGCCTACCTTTCCGCTTGCCTCCCCTTATGGCACAGGCATGGACTTTGTGACCTGGTTCTTTGCACTCAAAGCATACGAAGAAACTGATGGGACAAGCTTCTTTACTGTGTAGGTCGCCGCAAAATATGCAGGAGACTCACCACTCCCTCCCTCGAGCTAATTCATGCTTCTTCGAAGACTTGGAGTGATAAGTCTGCCATGGAGCCTCGTCTCCCTCCTCCTTCTCTTGTCCTTCCCCTTTCTTACATCGTAATGCCTTCAGTGTTGCCAGCAGCTCTTGCTCCGTAAGGTTAGCGGCTGTAGGGGACTTTGAAGAGGAGATGAAATTGGTTGGTGATGTTCTTGGATGGCACTATTTTGGTGAGGTGGCAATGTACGATGGGCTCCTAAGATGTTGGCAGAGTGCTGCTGCTGGTGCTGTGGAGAGTTGTCCATGTGAATGGGGATTCGATCGATGGGTAGGTTGACGGTGAGGCGTGTATGTAGCCTCCTTCTTCCCTTCCACTCTCGGGGACCAAGACCTATTATAATGCTGCCCGTCCTTGAAGCGCCCTCCTCTATGCTCTAAGTGTCTACTACGCGGGTGGCGACGCTTATCATCGCTGCTGTGCTCACTCGGAATCCATGCCTTATTTCTGCGTCTCTCTCTCTCAAATCCTCACCTCTCATAGCAAAGCGAAGGTAAGGTAGTGGTTGTAAGGTTTGGTGAAAGACTGGATGAAGAGAAGGTGAAGGTGACTGTGGTGCGGTGGAATGAAGCAGGAGGGAAGGTTGACAGGTGGTAATGGTTGAAGGTTGACAGGTGGTAATGGTTGTGGGTGACTATGTCGGAGAAGAGGGAGCTAGAAAGGAGGTAGAGAAGGTGGTTTAGAAGGTGGAGAGGGAGGCCAAGGTAGAGGTTGCAATTTTAGGAAGAGGACAGCTCAATCAAGCAAGGAAGTAAGCGAAAATGGGAACAAAGATAAATGCTAAGAGGGAGGGTGTGAAATGCAAAAGACAAATATTGGTAAGGACGGCTATGAAGAATAAGCAAACCGAGCCGCATTTCTTTGCTTTTGAATTTATGTAATTTGTTTCTTACATTTCCATTGATGTTGGGTATTATGTATTATGAATTTTGTTTCGTTATTTGTCATTAATGAAACATGGTGGCATTTTCCATCTTCGAGTCCAAAAAAAAATACTGCTTACAAGGAATAGATATATGCGGTACAACCATGAATTATAAATGACATCAGAACCCTATACTTTTCCTCATAACTATGATTACTATCAGGGCACTCATTTGAGATCTGAATAATATACCATGTACTTATTTTTCATATAACTTCGTTTATCAATTGCAACAAAGTGTTGGGTTTATGTCTTGCATAATATGTTGGATAAGAAGACGATGAGACGATGGAGGAATCGAAATGATCGGAGACGAAGTGGAAGCAAAGGAAACAGTCAGCAGTAGTAGCAGGTGGAATTGGGGTCGACTGCGCGGTTGACCGTACATGGGGTGCGGTTGACCGCCCAGCCCTGCAAAAGTTCCCGAGAGGGGGATGGTCGACTGACCTTGAGGTGCGGTCGACCGTGCGCAGCACTGATGGATAATTTAGGTTGGATCTTGGTGATTCATGAGAAGCCCAACTTGCTCTCCAAGTTAGATCTAACGGCTTTTATCGTAGGGTTATCTCTTCAGGAATATCCAATAGTTATTGTATCAAGATATCAAACTAGGTTTTCTCTAAATCTCTATATATTGTTGTTATTAGCCTCCATTGAGAGCTAAGAGAGAAAGAGTACTTTATTAAAGGAGAGATTGAGTGATTTTCTAATTGTAAACAACTAGTACTTGTTGGTGAGACTTAAGAGAGGATCGTGGTGAGAATTGTAATGTTCTTGTATCTTCTCTAGTTGAATAACATCTTGGGTTTCTTCTCCCCCGGATTAAGGCGAAAGCCCCAACTGGAAAAAATTTGTGTGTGCTTTGGTGTGTTTGGTATGATCTCATATGTGTATGGTGGTTTGTGTTGATCGCATCGAATAACTCAACAAGATCCTAAAAGGGGTTTTCGGTAGAAATTCCTAATAATTAGTATTGGAGCTTTGGGTTCAAGGGTTTGTTCGAGTTCCTTCGAGAAGATGGCAGATCAGATCACGAAGATCAAGCGGTTCAAAGGCAAGATCAACTGGGATCTTTTGAAGGTGGACATGCATGAAGCATCGGTTCAACAGGACTCGGATCTAGTCCTAGAAGGAGATAAAGGGAGACCAATCGGCACAAAGCAGGAGAAGTGGAAGAAGATATGTTCAGAAGCTTTGGATTTAATCTGGTTGTCATCGACGAGTGAAGTCAGGTATAGGAGAAGCACGGTGAGTCTTTGGGCAAGATTAAGAACTGACTACTCGGGATCGTCATCACAGGGTCGGATGTACTAGCAAAGAAAGTTGTAGGATTTCTCAATGAAGGAAAGTACCGCTCTTCTAGATCATGAAGTGGAGTTTAATATGGAGTCATCTGACTGAGGGCGTTCAACGCAGATGATCTAAAGGTTTCCAACTCGATATATTCATCACAAAATCCGTCCAACATGATAATCGTGCTAGATGAGGAATCTACCAAGGAGAAGTTTTTCATAGCAGGTATAATCAAGGGGTTGGAGGAGGATGCACTTAGGAAGGAGAGTCAGAAATCGGCGTCAACTTCTGTGAGTTGCTTGGAGGTGGATTGTACTTTGATTGGAAGGGCAAGTGTATGTAGGGGTAAGGTCCATGGCCACTAGCGCAAATAAATTGAGCATTACATGACAGACTGTTGCAAGCGGTTGAGTTAGAGGGGCGCCAAATCAAGTGCCGCTGAATCAGGTGATGGCTTAAACAGTGCTTTTGTTTCAAGTCCTTTAGATGTGATTTCCGGTTGTTTTTTTTATTCGGTTAGTTCTTCTCAAGTTTGCTCTGAGAGGAAGATGTTTCTACTTACAAGTTTGCCTCATGTCGTTGTGTGGGAACGAAGATTGACAAGACTTGTGAGGAAAGAGGTGAGAAAACAAATGAGTCGAAGATGACAGACGGAAGGAGATACACACTAGAGGAGGGCATGTATATTCCTTTGATGAAGTGAAGCCTTATATCCATGAGAACTCTAGAAGCTCGGGACTGCAGGTACACAGATCCAGGTGGAGTTTGTTCAGTTTGGAAAAGTTATCGTGAGGTGATGAAGGGTGAGAAGGGGATTGAGCAGGGTCAGCACAACCTCTACCAACTTTAGAGGAACAGAAAAACTTGTGCAAGTGTTTCGAAGCCCATTTCTCCTAAAGCACCATCTAGTATGCCGTCACTAGAATCATCTGAGCGAGACTGCGACGTTCGAATATCGTCGGAGGGTGGAGAAAGCCTTGAGGTAGGTGGAGTTCGTGTGGAGGGTGGCACCTACATGATTACATCTACTGGGGTGTGCCCTTGATGGGGCATACAACAGGAGAAAAACAGGTAGAGATAGATTCAACTAGCAGAGAAAGCCATTAAAACGAGTTGTTTGCAAGAAGAGAAGGAAAAGAGTCTAGAAGATTTTTTTTTAAAAATCATACAGGTGTGGATTTATGAGTATGCAATCCAGGTAGAGATTATTGGGTTTGTGTCTTGCATACTATGTTGGGGAAGAAGACGATGAGACGATGGAGGAATCGAGGTGATCGGAGACGGAGTGGAAGCAAGGGAATAATCAGCAGCAGCAGGTGGAGTTGCGGTCGACTGCGCAGTCGACCGTACATGGGGTGCGGTCGACCGCCCAACTCTGCAGAAGTTCTCGAGAGAGGGACGGTCAACCGACCTTGAGGTGCGGTCGACCACGCGCGGCGCTGATGGATAATTTGGGTCGGATCTTGGTGATTCCTGAGAAGCCCAACTTGCTCTTCATGTCAGATCTGACGGCTCTTATCGTAGGGTTATCTCTTCAGGATTATCCAATGATTATTGTATCAAGATATCAAACTAGGTTTTCTCTAGATTTCTATATATTGTTGTTATTGGCCTCCATTGAGAGCCAAGAAAGAGAGAGTATTTCATCGAAGGAGGGATTGAGTGATTCTCTAATTGTAAACAACTAGTACTTGTTGGTGAGGCTTGAGAGAGGGTCGTGGTGAGAATTGTAATGTTCTTTATCTTCTCTAGTTGAATAACATCTTGGGTTTCTGCTCCCTCGGATTAAGGCGAAAGTCCCAACCGGGACAAATTTGTGTGTGCTTTGGTATGTTTGGTATGATCTCATATGTGCTTGATGATTTGTGTTGATTGCATCGAATAACTCAACAAGATCCTAAGAGGGGTTTTTGGTAGAAATCCCTACTTCAAAGATCATTACCACAAATAAAAAACACAATTTCATATATTGTTCGAAAACTTTTTGTTTTTGTTTTTGGGATGGACATAAGGCAACTATGTAGCATGCAGACTTTTATTTGGTAGCCGTAGCATTTCAGACATGAATCTGACACAACACTTTATATTTTAGAGTGTTTTTCCAAAACCTTCCTCTGTTGATGTGTTATGTCGCACCGTGTCCATGTCCATGCTACTTAGGAACACTTACAACAATATCAACTGCAGGGAGCATCAGGTCAAGCTACAGTAAACTGATGCGAGTTGTATTTGAAATCTTTAAGAAAATCGGCCAAGTTTATCAATTTTAAATCTTTTAGTTGAGAGGTAAAATGATAATGAGAAATTTAACAGTTAAAAATGATGATTAAGGTGATATTTGTGGAAAAAGAATATCTAATCCAATTAGAGAGTAAACACATCAACATGCCACACAAAAAATGGGAACACCACCATGCATGAACTCGGATATGTTGAGAGTGGGTTGTCAACTACATAGCATGTAATGGTATAAGATTTCCAAATCTTTGACAAAATATAAACACCAAAAGTATAAGAACAGAAAATTACTTGAAAAAAGATTGGCTTCCACGCTCCCTCTCTCCATGAACTCATATATCAGAACCCGGTGTTTATCCTCACAACAGTACCCAACCAGTTTCACCAAATTTGGGTGTGAAAGCTGCCCAAGAAATATTACCTCAGCCTACATACAACACAACATTCATGAGGACAAGATTACTTTTGGAATAGAAAATGCACAAATTCAAATAACGGTATGAAGATATTGTACCAGCCATTCTCTATGACCCTGAGAACTATTGTCAGCATCATGAACCTTAACGGCTACTTGAAGATGCTGTAACCCTTCCCTGAGGTCTTCATTTATAAACCCTTGATAAACACGACCAAAACCCCCTCCCCCCAAAACATAATCTTTCCTAAAGTTCCCTGTAATTTTCTTGAGTTCATTGAAGGTGAATGCTATAAGTAGGTTTGCAGCTGAATCGCCTCGCAAGTCCTCAACTTCTTCAGGATTTGATGGTAATTTCCTGTCCTCCTCTACTTCTTTCTCTGAAGAGATTTCAAGTTTTGGAGATTCTACACAAAGAATGGGGAAACAAAGTAAGAGATTACGTAAACCTACATACAATCTCTGCAGTTTAAACTGTCTTGAGCAGTTGTAAGGAAAACTTTTAGATTGATAATTATGCTTCATGTCAAGGAAATTGAAAGAACAAAAAAAATTACGTAGGTAGAAATTTAAATTGTTGGAAATAGAAGTGAACATTAAAGTTTCTGGTTAAATACAGAGAATCTTCCTAATGTTTACAAAAAATTTAAAAGCCCCCATAAGGCATCAACTTGAGCAATTGTACCCCGAAAAGTGCATTCCTTAATCTTTTCTTAAGTAGCCAAACTACAATGTATGCTAATTAAGCTTAAGATCCCTTTGACTGCTACCACAACCAGGCTCGATCCAGCTGAGTGCTATAAACCACCGTTGGCGCCACAACGCCCATGAACATAAGCGAGGGTGCTAAATAGTCCTAAGCTCTATACGGTACTTGTGTATTAAAAACTGGACTGCACTGCTCAAGTTGAAAAATCAGGAATTTGTGACAATTTTTTATCGTTTGCCTGCGGTTTTATGTAATTAATCCTATAATTTATAACTGTTTGAATGGTTATAATTTTTAATAACTTATAAACTAAAGGGGCCTACTTGCAAGTTGCAACATGAAATAAAACAAACCTAATGAGCAAATAAGATTATATAAATGAATGACATCCCTTTCAAATCCCTTTCACAAAAAATTAAGATACATTAAACAAAGTAGACCTGCTATCCAAATGCTGAAGGACAATTCTAATGTGAAATTAATTTCCAAGGAAAAGAATCGAAGCTTATCGTTTACAAATTCCCCTGTATAGAGGGGAAAGTTCCTTTCATGTTCATGTTGCTGCCTCTACCACCTCAATCTTGAAAGATTTGCTGTACTGACCCACTTTTTGAAAATATTTGGAGGTTTGACCCACTTTCGAAAATAATTAGCAATCTGACCCAGTTTTGGACACATCAGTATAAGCCGTTATTGAAAATAACGGCATAGGTTATTTATATGCCGTTATTTTCAATAACGGCATCATTTTACATTTTTTTTTGCATGCCGTTATTTGGAGTAACGACATCAGTATATTTCTCATACGAGCGTGAATCTTCTGACTTGGAAAAAACTCTAAGTGTTGAAACAACTTATAAATAATGTCGTTATCCCTAAGAACGGCATTCGAATTACTAATGCCGTTATTGGAGATAACGACATCAGTTATAATAAAATGAGTTGTTGTCGCTGCTCCAAACAAATGCAACAGTTCATTTTATTATAACTGATGCCGTTATTTTCAATAACGGCGAAAATAACGGCATCAGTAATTCGAATGCCGTTTTTGGGGAAAACAACATTATTTATAAGTTGTTTCAACACTTAGAATTTTTTCCAAGTTAGAAGATTCACACTTGTATGCGAAATATACTGATGTCGTTACTTCAAATAACGGCATGCAAAAAAAAATGTAAAATGATGCCGTTATTGGAAATAATGGCATATAATTTACCTATGCCGTTATTTCCAATAACAACTTATGCTGACGTATTCAAAACTGGTTTAGATCGCTAATTGTTTTCAAAAGTGGATCAAACCCCCAAATATTTTCAAAAAGTGGGTCAGTACAACAAAAAATTCCTCAATCTTAATATGAAGTACTAAATGTAATCCATATCAAGCAACAGGAACATAATTCATATATAAATAACCCCGTATCAGAAAATGATTAAACAGTGGCTGAAACATTATACACTACTTAACGATTGCTCGAGTAAAAATATTTCCGATATTGTCAGACCGAATTTGTGATTCCAAATGATGAATTTCAGTCAAAGGAAACAACTAGAGCAGAATCAAGAGAAATCTGCTTTTCAGAATGATTTATATATAGTTAATCCCAATGAGGAAAATGAAATTTTTTTTTACTAATTAACAAAATATTCAACAAAGAAACTGAAGGAATTAATAGACAAGTTCTGTGAACTAAAACCTTATCTAACAAAGATTCTTGTTTCCAACAACAACTTCAAGTAGTAGTATTTCATTTATAGAAACTTTAACCCATATAAACAACCACGTAGGAATTAAAATATAGTATTGTTGCAACTGATTATAACTTTACCTGATTTTACATTGGAAGATACTCTGTAAACTGATGGATTCCCCCAAAATATGCAATTGCCCATTAATCAAAAATTCCGGGAAAACCCCTCACAGAGCTACCACTTCCATTTAGACTGCACAATAAGAGAGAGAGAGAGAGAGAGAGAGAGAGAGAGAGAGAGAGAGAGAGAGATAAACTTGATATATATGGTTGGTGAAATAAGACAGGAAAAAAGATTAGTAGAAGAAATCAAATAAGAGAAGCTATTGAATGAGTCCTAGTTGTGTTTCAAACAAGATAAAATATCAATCAAAGCTGTGGATTTTTTCTAAGTTTATGGCTAATATTGAGGTGGTTTTGAATGATATTTGGAGGAGAGGGAGATTGGTAATTAATAAAACAGAGAGGAACATACCAAAGCAGCTTCCAAAAAGGAAAAAATAATAATCAAATGATGTATATTTATATCGGCTGAGACCTTTCTTGTGGGTTTCCCATACTTTTGTGTTGCACCTAAAAAAAAACAAACAGAAAACAAAATAAAAAAATGACAAGGGTAGTTGAGTTGAATCAATCCTTTCATTATCAAAACGAAAAAGAAGAGACCACCACAAAACAAAGTGAGTGCGATTTTGAGAGTGCTTTTATTATTCTGCAGGCCTTTGCTTCCATTCCACTTAAAATAATAGTATACATTTTCTTCGTTTTGGATAGTTACAGTAAAGGTGAATAATAGTGAGTCTTTCTCCAATGGAAGCTGAAATTGAATTTGGTGCTGAAAAGAAAGGAAGGGGAAAGAGAGAAAATTATCTTTAGATTTGTAGATAGCATTTCGCAATCCTAGTACCTGAGGTGATAGGAAGGTGGCACCAGTGGTGGGTGTTGAAATATAAAAGAGGGGATATTTTTTTTTGAAACGTAGGATAGAGCCTGATGGCTCCGGTCCCAAAAATAAATAGCAATAAATAAAGAGTATCATACACAGACCAATTTTACAAGTAGTAAAATTAGAGAAAACAAAATACAGCAGTAATACAACCTTAGAAAAGTCAGGCCAAGATAACAAACAGAAATGAAACAAAAAACACCCCACCAAATGCATAACAAGGAAACACAGGAGGAATTTTTTCCCAAAATGACCCTCTTTTTGCAAGTTTTTCCAGAACCTATTTTTTTTAAATTTCCTAAACGACCCACTTGGTTTTTGAAAAAGCGAGTTTGGTTAAAAATAACTCGCTTTTTCAAAAAGCGAGTGTTAAACTTTTAATTTTCGAAAGGTTAGACTCGCTTTTTGAAGACTCGCTTTTTGAAAAAGCGAGTTATTTTTAACTAGACTAGGGTTTTCCAAAAAGCACGCTAGGTTATTTTGGTAAATATTTTCGAAAGTGGGTCAGTTTGGTAAATATTTTAGAAAGTGAATTAGTTTGATAAATAATTTCAGAAAGTGGGTCAGTTTGATAATAAGTTCTTTCTATATCACATTGTCACTCTATCTTCTTTAGACTACTATATATGAAATCGTTTGTCGGGACTTTCTATATCACATTGTCACTTCATCTTCTTTGGTCATGATTTTATAAAATTAACAACTGTTTAGCAGTAGTCGAGAATATACATAACTTGACATTATTTCAGTATACACATAATTGATGTGTTTTAAGTTGTCGAGAATGTGCCCATAGATACTATCAATCTCCGGTATACAAATAATTGGCTTTTGACCTATCAATCATATGCGTTAAGTTTATGCGCCAAAAGTCTCACACTCACTTTCTGAAAAAGCAAGGGTGGTTAAAACCTCATATCTTTTTCATCAGCACACCTATCAACCAAAATAGTTCACCATTAGGTCACGATCTTAGAAATCAGATCCAATGGTTAACTGATATGAGCCTCGACAACAATTTTAACATTTAACCACCCAAATACTGAATTGGCATATGTTGATGCTCCTACCAATAAGTGCAAGAAATACAAAACAATATATTATGAGCAAACCTTAGTCTGCTGATAATATTCAGAACTAGAGAACCATGTCTCATCAATTACCACGTCAGGCTTTTGTGGTCTACCATTATGTATAACAGCAGCCATGGACGAAGTTACAACCACCCTTTTAATAGAAAAATTTTTGGTGCAAGAACCCAGCGCATATGACCCTTTTATCCCTTTTATCCCTAAGGTGATAAAAGGGATAATCTGGTTA
>CM030360.1:316734813-316903853 GCA_017893485.1 Hemerocallis citrina
ACCCACATGGACTAATTATTTTATTGAGTACTGATATTACTAGATCTACTATTTGGAAGATCGATATTAATAAAGAAAGCGACTAAATTAAATTAATCTTAAAAAAACTAACTAAATTAATTAAGAGGGAGCGGAATCTGAATTTTTTGTGATTTGTTAATGGCAAAATTAATTCTACGGCTTTTGATTTCACCTAGTTCATCCCACACAATGCATAATTCCATATGAATAAAAAGGTTATTTTTCCAAGTTGTAGACCAAAATCCCAAAATTATTCAATACTCTCTCTCAAGCAATATCAAAAATATTCTCAACTAATTATTTGTCATAGTTCATGCACAAATTACTAATTGAAAATTCATTAAGATCTATGGATTTTTTAACAGTTACATTAATAGCAGTTCGCTCTTGTAACGGTGTTTAATTTTTATTAATCACAATTTACCAATTCGGTCTCTTCATGATTTAATAGCTCATACAAACGTCTGTCAACCAATTATACGCATTAAGAATAAAAATCAAACACACAACCATGGAAAAATAGAAAAATAATATGGAATTAAAATTGTGTTCTCAAAATTAGGCTACATCGAAACCCTAGAAAAATTAAATTTAGTTCGTAATAAATTTATTGCAACTAAAAAATACAGTCTTGAATTGCATAATAAAACTTAGAGAAAGAAAAAGATAAAAAAAGAACAGTTTTTTTTAAAAGAAATTGCAAACCGAAACCAACAAACACAACCTTCTCTTTCTCTCTCCTTCTTTGTCCGGTGCTGATGACGTCAACCTTGAACTTTGCTCAGCCACGTCAACGAACTGCTCCCCCTACACCTGCTGTCCCTATCCACTGACGTCACGCCTGGGTCCCGCCGCCACATCACCCGCACCAGCCGAAAACTCCCACCTTCCTCTCTTTTGCGCCTTGAGTCAGCCTCTCCCCTCTTACGTCCTGAACCACACGCCACAGAGAGAAATCTCTCTCTGTTTTTTTTTTTTTTTTTTAGAGAGCCCTGAACCACACGCCACAGAGAGAAATCTCTCTCTGTTTCGTTTTTTTTTTTTAGAGGAGCCGTCATTGTGTTCTCTTGGGGTGCGTGTCTTATCTCTTCAATCTGCAGTTGTATTTATAAGAGTAGAAGAGATAGGAATTAGGTTCACTTTTGTAGAAAAATCCAAATTATTTATTTAATTTGCTCTTTCTTTCTTTTTTTTCTTGAAACACGTGTTGCATACACAAAATAAAATCAGTAATTAGGATTTAAAAATAAAAATAAAAATAAAATTAATTAAACTAACTGAAAATCATATTAGCTCATTTAAACTCCTTTTAAAATGTTTCTTGCACTTTCAGCTCAATTTGCAAATAAAATTTTTATCTTGCTTTTCACACGGCTAAATTGTAAAATTTAAAATTCAACAAATCAATAAAAATTAATAAATCATTCTGCTTGTTTTGTTTGTTGATTTTTTTACTGAAAATCTTTACATTCTGCATCAAAAATCTTATTTCTTCAAAAATAATTAATTACTTGAAATCTTATGGAAATAAGATAAATTATAAACAAGATAAATAAAAACAAGGAAATTTTATTGGTAAATGAGTACAAATATTTATATATAAATTAGTCACATCAGTAGCAAGAAGCTTTGGTTATCACAAGCGGACTATGTGAAGAAGGTTTTGAAGAGATTCAATATGGATGCCGCGAGGCCAATTACTTGTCCCTTGACTGCTCACTTCAAGTTATCAATGAACTTGTGTCCTAAGACAGAGGCAGAGATGGAGGAAATGGCTGATATTCTTTATGCCTCAGCCGTTGGGAATTTGATGTATGCGATGGTTTCTACAAGACCAGACATTGCACAAGCAGTGGGGTTTTCAGGCGTTACATGAAGAATCCAGGTAAACAACATTGGGATGCAGGAAGGTGGATTCTTATATATCTAGCGGGTACTTCAGATCACTCTCTTTGTTTTAGGGGAGATTCTTTGCATATACATGGTTATGTGGATGCAGATTTTTTGGGCGATCATGATGGTTGCAAAAGTACTACAGGGTATGTATTCACAGTTGGAGGAACAGCAATTAGTTGGGCTTTGCAGTTACAAAAGGTTGTAGCATAGTCAACCATGAAGTCAGAGTATATGGCACTTACAGAAGTGACGAAAAACATGTTGTGGATTTCAGAGCTTATGAAACAATTGGGCATGAAGCAACCCATAGGTGAACTATGGTGTGATAGTCAAAGTGCAGTTTTCTTGGCGAAAAACTTGGCGTATCACTCTAGGACTCGGCACATTCAGATGAGGTATCATTTTATCAGAATGGCGGTTGAGAAAAAATGATTGAAGCTAACTAAGATTCTTGGCACTAAGAAACCGACGGACATGCCACTAAGGTAGTGGATAGCAGGAAACATCAGTTTTGCTATACCGCTGTCAGATTGTTTCCAAGTTAATTGTTGAGGAGACTCGCAGAGGCACATGCCTAGTCTGGGCCAATGGAAAAATGAGGAACGGGTTAGAGACTTCGTGTATATGTCTCCAAGTGGGAGATTGTTGGGGTTTGTGGATCATACACGATAATGGGGTTAGAGAAGTCAGATGAGAAGAAGAGTCGAAGAAGCAGCAAGCTGCTGTAGGCGAGTTGCAGCCGACCGCATTCGTACAGGCAAAAGAACGGTAAACCGTGCAGTCGACCGTCATTCTCTCTGGATGGACCCTGTATCTTGAAGAGGCGACCGATCAATCGCGTAGTCGACCGAACTACTCTCTGTTGGACTTCGTGCAGCTGAAGGAAAGAACCGGTCGACCGTCATGATGTTGCAGTCGACCATCCCGATGCTGATTGATGAGCAGCTGAGATTAAAGTTGTAGAATCCTATATATATTGTATTGTGTACGATTTTAGGGTTAAGTGAAAAGAAAATAGAGATCTACGAGCCGTCATTAAAAGAAAAGGGAGATAGAGAGAAACCCTAAACTTTGGTGGTGAGTTCTTAAGAGATTTGTAAACCTAATCTTCATATTTCTAGTGGAAATTGCAGGAGTACCTCTGCGCGGAGAAGTAGCCATTGCATTGGGTGAACCTCGAAAAAAATCTTGTGTGTTCTTGTGTGTTGCTTTTGGTTGTTCTTTGTTCTCTCTTTTTAATTCTATAGTTCTTGCATCTCGTCGTCGTCGTTGTTGAGTTATTCCGCAATTAGAATTCAACACTCTCAACTCTCTTTACCTTCATTTTTCAACCTATATTCAACACTCATACGGTATTTTCGTATTTATATAATTTTTATAATTATCATTTTTGTTTGTTATCAATTATTTCTCATAATTATATTGAGTTTTTCTTGTTCTTGTTCTTGTTCTTCTTTTTAGATTTTTTTTGGTAAATTGGTAAACATACACTAGAATAATAATTTTATAGTTGTTGTTTTATTTGCTTTGTAGAATAATTATATATAGTATACACTAGTTTATCTATCTTTACTTGTTTTGTGGAATTAAAATTTTAAAACATACATTACAATTAATTTTTATAACATACATTAGTTTAGATGACATCTAACTGATCACGTGGTAGACATAGTAGCCAAGAGTCTACTAGTAGTCGTCACATTCCTTCCATTCCTCTTCCATATGTAGATAGTGAAGAAACATTTTACAATTATGATACTATTCCCGATATTCATGAAACACACATGGATCAAGTAGAAGTAGAAGTAGAAGACATAGAACCACAACCATCGGAACAAGGCCCATCTCATTCCCGTAAAACAAAAGGGAACAAATCCGAAGTACGCAAATATTTTGACTATGTCCCTATACAAAATGATAAGAATGTAGGATTAAAAATTTGTAATAAGTGTCAAACATCCTATAAGTTTAAACTAGGATCGGGAACAGGTACACTTCAACGACACTTAAGTAAATGTCAACAATTTTTTTTCTAAAGACAACCTCACACAACAAAAAATACACCATAAGACTGGCCAAATAGATAGTCATGGCTACGATCATGATATCGTTCGTAAAGAAATGACTAAGTTAGTAATTAGAGATGAATTATTTTATTCATTTGGTGAAAGTATGAATGTAGAGACTTTTGCACAAATTGCATTAAACCCCCATTATAAAAAAATTCCTAGGAATGTAGTAAAGGGTGATTGCAAATTAGTTTACAATGAGGCTAAGGATTTTTTAGTAGCAACACTTACGTCACTAAACACTAGAGTTTCTTTGACATCAGATGGGTGGGTAGGAGTGAACGGCGTACCAATAATGTGTGTAACATGTCATTGGATAAATTCCAATTGGCTATTTCAAAATATGATAATTTCATTCGGATTTGTTAGGTACCCACATAAGGGTGAAATTATTGCCATACACATCATAGAAGCATGTAACAGTTTTGGTATTTTTGATAAAGTTTTTTGCTATTGGTTTCGATAACGCCTCTAATAATACTAAGACAATTGCTAGTTTGCTAATTACACTTAATCCTTTAGAACTGGAAAATTTTCATATTAGGTGCGCTTGTCATATTTTAAATCTTTGTGTACAAGATGCACTTAAATACGAGCACGATAAAATTGAGGCAATGAGAAATTGTGTTTATTTTATTACGTTGAGTGGTCCAATATATCAAGCTTTTCATGATTGGTGTCAACTTAGGAAAATTGTATTTAAACGTTTTCCTAAAGATGTTAGACATCGTTGGAATTCTACTTTTGATTTATTAAGTGTTGTTCTTCACTATCGTTTTAATTTCAGAGAATTTTGTATTGCAATGGGTATGCAAGATTGTATGTTAGATGATGATTTTGGGTTTTTTGCCGGTAGTTTGTACAAATTTTTAGAACATTTTAATGATGCTACTTTACAATTTTCAAAAACATATACATCTACATCTAGTGTTATTTTACTTGCAATTGTCACTATGATGACAACAATTAAAGAATTGGTAAATGACCCTTTCAATGGAGAAATGGTTTATGCCGCTTATATTAAAATTTTAAAATATTTTCATCCGCTTCCTATGTTATATTGTGTTTCTATTGTAATGAATCTCATGATTAAGTTAGATGACACAATAAATTTAATTGAGATTTTTTTATACTTATGCTCCACACGAAGAAATTGATGATTTTGACCATGTTGTTTCCATTATAAAATTTGAAAATGTTTTGAATAGTTTATATGATAGTTACGATAAAATTTATTCATCTAACACTACACAAACACAAAATGTTAGTTCTTCTTCTTCTTCTATGTTGTCAAAGGGAAAGGGTCTTGCCACTAGTAGTGTTTTAAACCTCTTAAAATAAAAATAAAAAACCTAGAACCAATTCACCAAATGAGTTGAATTGGTATAATGCACAGCCTCCCATTGATGATGTAGTAGATATGTTTTCTTTTTGGAAAACTAATGAACATATTTTTGGTATTCTTCCTCGAATGAATGAATATTTGCTAACAGTACCAGTGTCAACCGTTGCATCGAAAAGTGATTTTTCTCTTGGTGGCAGGATTATGAGCTCGAACAGGAATCACTTGACGGCAAAGAATTTGGAGATGTTGGTATGCGCCAAAGATTGAATGAAAGTGGAAGAGAGGACTCAAGACTTACAAGAATCACAAAACAGATCAAGATGTAGTGACGAGTGAAGAACTGGTAGAATGTAATTTGTATAATGTACTGTTGATAAATGGGAAAATTTAGGGGGATGTGATTCTATATTTAGGTTAAGTAGAAGTGCACGACAATAGTCCAATGCCTTATCATCAATCTAAATAGAGGCCATCTCGATCTCTAAATTCAAATAATTTCCTTGTTTTGTATTTTGATCTAATTTGTATGAAATTGTATTCATGAACTTAATTTTATTTAACATCATGTAATTTATTAAATCAATTTAAATTTGGTTTTAATTTCTTTTATTTATTAGTCCTTTGCAATTGTTATAAAATTACAATTTAATACTTGATCTTTCATCTTCCTTTAATATATATATATATATATATATATATATATATATATATGGGAAAAAAGGGTATGAGTAACTTGCTCATTTAGTAAATGAGCAATTGATGATGTGGCATGCATGTGATTGGAAAAGCCTTAAAAGGGTTAGTTGTCTAATGTATCATATGCATGCCACATAATCAATTGCTCATTTACTAAATGAGCAAGTTGCTCATATCCCTTTTACCCTACATATATATTTCAATATAATATCATATATATATACCTTCATGTGCGGGGTGTTACACATATGAAGTTTCTCTTATTTCTTTTTAGGCACCTTATTCAAAAGGTAGTTAGCTGAAATAATAGCTTCTCCCATAAGTTTGGTGGCAAACCAGAATTTATTAACATTGCATTCATCATTTTCTTCAAGGTATGATTCTGTCGCTTAATAACATCGTTGGACCGAGGAGAATAAGGTGATGTAGTTTCATGTATAATCCCATGCTTAGCACAAGTGTCAACAAATGACAATTCATACTCTCCACCACTGTCATTTCTTAGTGCCTTAATTGTCTTATTGAGTTAATTCTCAACTTCATTTTTATAGGGAACAAATTTCTCTATAGCTTTACAATTACTTTTAAGCAAATACACATAGCAATATTTTGTGCTATCATCAACAAAGGTAATAAAATACTTATTACAACCGCTTATTTGTGTCATTTTTAGATCACAAATATCACTGTGAATTAAATCAAGAGGTTCAGTGTTTCTTTCAACACTTTAAAGGATGATCGTGTTAGTTTTGCTTCAACACAAGTTTCGCACTTGTGTTTGGAATCAATTGGAATGTTGGTATAGTTAATTAGTTTATGCAAAATATCATAATTGACATGTCCTAGTCTACCATGCCATAATTTGGGAAACTCAAGCATATAAATAGAAGAGCTAGCATTATTGATATTATTGACCATGGTCATTACATTGAGTTTAAATATTCCACCACTCATGTATCCTCGACCAACATACATTCTACTATTCAATAAAACAAATTTGTTTGAATAAAACACTAAACGAATTCCGTGATTGTTGAGCAGCGAACCAAATACCAAGTTCTTACAGATTTCAGGAACATATGCAACATTTTTCAGAGTCAGTTTCTTCCCATAATTAATCTTCAAAATCACTTGCATTGGCCCTTGATTTCTGAAGTAGTCGAGTTCCCCAAAAACATATTCTCCCCATTCTCTATTGGTTCGAAAGTGGAGAATATACTTCGTTGGAGCACACATGTCGAGTAGCTATCCACCATTCCTTAGGGTTTGAACCCATTAGGTTCACCTCCGAGACCACATCTGAAATGTTGATATCAGAAACGTCTTGAGCATTTCTTTAACAATATTTGTTTATCTGTTCATGTTCTTCTTGAGTAGTCTGCAATCAGTAGACGTGATCTAACTTCAGGGTCGGCACCCACCTTAAGGCAGGTGAGGCGGCCGCCTCAGGTCCTTAATTTTTTTGCAAATTTAGAGGCCCCCAAAGTTGTATTTTCCTTGTAAATATAAACACACATTTTTTGCGTGTAAAAAAATTATATTGTTATTAGGGGCCCTAAAAATAATTATTTGGGCCTTTCACCTCGAGCCCCTGGGAACTCACGGCCGGCCCTGCCAAACTTGTCACAGTTGAAACACTTCCTCTAAAACTTCGACTTATAGGAAGTTCCTCAATTAGGACCCAACTTGGACCCCCTCGTTGTTGTGTTTTTTAGAACGCTGACTATATTCCACCACATTAACCCTGGATGTTTGACTGATGACTCCGATTTCTTCAGATCCTCTATTGTGTTATTCAATACGAAGCCTGACAATGAGATCTTAATGCCCATTTCATTTCGCTTATGCTTGAGCTAGTTTTTGAAGTATTTCCAACCAGTTGTCAATTTATTAATAATACAAGCAACTTGAAAACTTTCACTTAAGTTCATACCTTCAACATGTATCTCATGCAAGATCAGCTGAATTTCTTGAACCTGACTAATTACTGTTTTTGAATCTACCATTTTATAGTCTAGGAAGCGGCCCACAATGAATTTCTTGGCATCGACATCCTCAGTTTTTTATTTATGGTCTAAGAATTCCCAAAGTTCTTTAGTTGTTCCTTTGTCAATATATGCATTATATAACGAGTCAGTTAAACCGTTCATTATGCAGTTCCTACATAGATAATCAATATTTTTCCTATCATCCACGGTGGCTATGACTTGGTTATCTTGCTCATATTTTTTAAGGTTTTGAGCTTATTCGTTAAAGAATATTGCGGGATTCAAATTGGTCAAGTAGAACATCATTTTATGTTGCCACCTTTGAAATTTTACCCGCTGAACTTCTCAGGTTTCCCCATGGGAGACTAAGACAGGTACAACGGTTGACATTGACACTCGTGCCACATCAACAGTCGGCACTTGTGCCACATCAGCAGTTGGCCTTTGGACCGTTTCAGCGACAACACCATTCTCCGATGAAGTTTTCATTTCGAATCTGAAAACACACAACAAGAGTGTAATTTTTCATAATGAAAAGAAAATAAAAGGAGTGCCTCAAAATCATGGAAATAAAAATCAAAGAACTTAAAATTTGTTTTAAGATTGTTACAATTTTTTGTTACAAAATTCTTTGCAATAAAACCAAGTTTGATCTAGAGGCAAAAAATCAAAGAAGGAAGAGAATAAGAAAAACAAAAAAATTAAAAGTAAAATGAAAATAACAAAATTACAAAACAAACCGATTTGTGCTGAGGCTTGTGTATCACATAATCTCCTTAAAACATATTTGACTCGTCCGAGTGCTGGAGTTTGCAGAGGCGTCCGTCTCTCAGGATGCAACGACAGTAGAGTGTTGACGTAGGCACCATGTTACACTCTCGAATTGAACAGTGTTTGAATTCTACCACCGAACGACCGAACAAGAAGAATAAAACCGAAAATATGGGAAGAGAAGAGGAACTGGTGTGTCTCATGAGAGGAGAAGATGCCTCTATTTTATAGGGCCAGAGTGAAAAACGTAACAACATACATCTCCTTGAATTCACATACCATAATGGCAGACAAAACCGTTTATGCAGTTTAAAACGTGAATAAATGGCAGACAAAACCGTTCATGCAAGAGGCTCTGCACAGGACGAGGTTAGGGCCAGGGTGAAAAACGTAACGGCAGACAAAACCGTTTATGCAGTTTAAAACGTGAATAAATGGCAGACAAAATCATTTATGCAAGAGGCTATGCACGGGGCGAGGCTCATTCGGTCCGCCATTCGTGTTCGCAGAACGTGCGAGCGCATGTAACATGGTCCGAGATTTGCCACCCCCCCTCCAAGCTTCTTCTGATCCAAATAATCCCATGCCGACATAACATTCGCATCCCTGTCTACACCTTTCGGCTTATCATCAAACAACAGACCATCTAGATCTTTCTGACAGAAATACGCTATCATCTGGATCTTCTACATTGCAAAATCACTTCTAACGAATCTATCAACTTTTGATTTGCTATTGAACATCACGAAAACCCTAAGCTTTATACCACTTTGTAGTGCCCAACAACACTCACAAAGACCTTGATGTACCAATAACTAGATTCCACCACAAACGCAAGAACTCACAAACACAAGAACAAACGATATGCAAAGGTAACTAATACTTTTTACTCAAGAAATATAAAGATACAAAAGATCTCTCTCTCTCTCTCTCTCTCTCTCTCTCATCTTTGACAACACTCGACACAAGAGCTATCGTCAAGTTATTTCAGTTATGTTACATCTAAACCCTAGAGTTTACATCTATATTAATAGCCCTCAAATCTCTAATCTCTAATCTCTAATAGTATAATGGGAGAACCCCTTAGTAACCCAACCCGTGCAACGCACGGGTTGGGTTACTTTGGTAAATATTTTCGAAAATGGATCTGTTTGGTAAATATTTTTGAAAGTGGATCAGTTTGAAAATTATGTTCTTTTTAACTATGGACTAACTTTGGTAAATATTTTAGAAAGTGGACCTGTTTTGTAAATATTTTCGAAAGTGGATCGGTTTGGACATTATTTTCTTCTTACCCTTTTCATTATCCTCCAATTTTTTCCACGTGCACGTGTGCACGTGTCTGATACTAGTAAACCCTTAAAGATAAATATAAACCAACCAAAAACAGATCCAAATATGCAACCCATTTTTATGATCAGCGTCCGATGCGGTCGACTGCTCTACTCAACGGTTATTGCAAATAAGACTCCCCAAGTCAAGGAGCAAACATGATCGACCGCCCCTTTTGAAAATCGCCTACTCTCATGTCTATGTTCTGCCTTTATCGTGACAGTCGTTTGAATGTATTGGCAGTCAATTGTGACATGTCAGACTTGCTCTGTTGCAATTCTTACTGCTATTGCTGCACTTCTCGCTTCTCTTGCCGCATCGTGTTTTCTCATTTTCCAAACTTTCGTGTTTGCGTGTGTGTCCACAAATCCTAACAGATGTTGGGTGCTATGCTTGAGTTTTTTTGTCCTAGCGTTCTCGTTTGTTTTGTTATATTTCATCACTGAATCATGATACCTGTACGATAAAATTATAGTAAGCCCATCATTTTTTATTTTTTGCGAACTCGCGAAAACTGGGGTCATTTTTTTTTGCTAACTATATTCCTTCATTTCTTTAAAAAAAGAAGGGAAGAGCAGCAGAAAAATTCAAATATGCTACGAATTTTTTCCGTTCAAAGCACGTGAAATAAAAGTTCGAGAGAGCAGTAAAGATCGAAGTGGGATTACCATAGAGAACCCAAAATCCATTAAATTCTCAGCAAAAACAAACCCGCCTTTTCTTTTTGTATCTTTACAAAAACAAACAATGGCAGACATTGGAATCTAGGGTTTCCAGCTCCCAAAAGATTCCCCCATGGATCCCAGCCCCCCAACACCCCGATGGAATCTCGATCGCCCCTTCCTCACCGGAAGATTCCATCAGGTATATTCTCTACATCCCGTCCGTTCTTTTCCCTAAACCCTTGAAAATGATTTTCCTAATTTCCCCCAAAAGTTTTTAAATTTGCAGGAAATCAAGCTTCCATCTCATGTCTCATCCCAGAAACCCTTTTCAATGGACTCCGCCAGGTCTGTCCCCATAAAAAAATGCTTCGATTTCGATCAAAATTGGATCAGATTCCAACCTTTTAAACCTTCTTTTGTGCAGCCGAGGAACCGATAATGTCATCGGATCTTATCCGGTGTCAGTTCAGGTAGATTTCGTCGTTTTTCTAGTTGATGATTGATAAAGAGATTTCTTAAAGGTTTTGGGGGGTAATGCAATGTAGGAGTTGTTGGTTATTGATGACTTGCTGTCGGCGCTTTTGGGGATTGAAGGGCGGTATATTTCGATAAAGAGAATTCGTGGGAAAGATGGTCATGTTATATTTATGATTGATCAGTCGATGGACTTCGCTCTTCAGGTAAAAGATTGGTGGTTTGCTTACAATTAGTAATTGAGGGAGTTTGTAAGCTTACTGGGTTTGTGGGGGGTGATGCAGGAACTGATACAGAGGATATTTCCTCTGTGCGAGGACTATGTATTGATCAGCCAGTTTGTTGAGTCCAAGTCACTTTTCAAGAGTGGATTGGTTAACCATGCTTTTGCTGCTGCATTGCGAGCGCTCCTATTGGTAAGAAATATTGGGCTAGCTTATCTCTCTAATAAGATAGGATAACCTTATCACATTTTGACCTAACATAGGGAAGGGGTCTTTTTTGAGAGTAGATAAGGCACAAATGGTAATTTTATGAATAACACATTGTGAACTTAGGAAGGTACTTTTTACTTGGAGAGTTTCAGTTCGGAAGTGAGGGATGTAGGACGGATCACCTGTTGTGGATTGTCGTTGATTTATGTTCTCATGTACAACCAAATTAGTGAATATGGTGATTTACTGATAGGATAATACACGCAATGATAATGAGTGGCAACTATGCTTTTCAAACACTTATAATGTGAAGTGTTCGACTTTGCTTAACCTAACTTTTATTCTCCAGTGAGGAGGATAGACGACAAGGAGAGGATGGCGGAGAGGAGTGTGCTAATTAGAAGATTTTGATAAGTAGACACAGGGACCTGAGGGGTAAATGAGGAAATCAAAAAAGATTGATCAAATTGGTAAAACTTGTTTCAACTTTCAAGTGGCTGGAGAGGTCTCATCAACGCCAGGGAGAAGACTTTTTGAGGTCTTATGTTTTAATCCTCAGCAGAGAGTGAGATGCAGAGTGACGGTCAAATGTCCAGGAGAGAGATACTAGTATATGGATTTAAATTTGAAGTTGGTTCAATTGTTGACCCAAACATATTATGCACCCTTTTGCAACTTATACTCAATTTAACGGATGCTTAATTTAAATCATATGGCTGAATTCTGTAGTAATTATTCAATATCTTGGTACATTCAGCTGCCAATCTTGTTATTTCCCGTTTCGATCATGTGAAAGTTCCAGTCATTAGGCTAAAACTTCGAAGTTGTAGAACAGTTGAAGGAAATTGCACTTGTATTCTAACACGCCCTCTTAGGTTGATGGCCCTTTTGTTTTAATGGGCCAAAGAACGAAATAAATGCCCAACAAATTGTTGGCCGAGACCTGGATGTACTCAACAAAATCTATTTTTCTATTTTTTTTTCTTCTTCTTTTTTTACAATTCCGAAATAAATAAACGCATCGTGCAAGATTCGAACCTAAGGTGCTGGGGTGCTCTCATACCATGCGAAAGTCCCTGCCAATACCATGTGAAAGTCCAGGAGACCAAAACTATGTGAAAGTCCAGGAGACCAAAACTTCGAAGTTGTAGAGGGGTTGAGGTAAACTGCACTTTTATACTAGCAGATCACAATAATTTCAAGTTGCTTCTTTACTGATAAATAACTTTCTACATATCTCCTGTATTGTCTGTGACCTTTTGCCTTATCTACTTATAAATTTTCTTATTTGACTTGAACATGTCTAATGGCAAAAAATGTCTGGCTCAGCATACTCCCATCGAAAATATTGTCTTCCTATTTTCTTTCTGCATAATCATAATTTTTAATTCCTACATCCTTTCCTAGAAAGACCCGAAAAAGGACATTTCTTAGAATTAGAATCAATAAAAGTAGAGAAATGCTACACATACCTCAAATTCTACCCCAAACCGACCCCAATCACTAAAAGTGAAGGTTTGAGTAATTTTTCAATCATTTTTTAAATATCAAGGTTTGTCTTTTAGTGATTGGGGTATTTTGATAGACATAAAGTGAGTTTTGGTAGATGCTGTATATTAATAAAGAAAGAAACAGTTCAAATAGCTGCTCCAGCAAAGACCGGGATCAGCAGCTTCCAGCGAAGACAAAATGGGTCGGGCGGGGAAAACGATGTTCGAACCCGCGACTTCTGGCGTGACAGACCAGCACTCTAAGCTCGCATAGAGATGAAAGCTAAAGAAGCTCAAGAGCGGAAAGCAAAGAAGCTACAACTACAAGAGAAAGCAGTCAAAGCTAAGGCAAGTCAAAACAGGCGACCTGCAGATCAAGATCAAGGTCTGAAACACTGTCTTGGCGACAAAGCTAGAGCCGAAGCAGAAACGGATAAAAGGCCGAGAAGCAAGATGGAAGGCTTATATCCTCGAGATGACTAGAGCAGTCAGAGAAGCAAGATAGATGGACCTTCGAGTCCGAAGAGCGCCAACGGCAGACTCGTCGATCGGTTTTCTAAATGGATTCTCCAGACTCTAGTTCTATCCCTCCATACAAATTGGTCTGCCACTAAGTAGGTCTCTAGCAATCTCAAATAGTATGGGATTGAGCATTTGAGGTGGAATTTCCATCTGAATTTAAAATTTTCAACTTCTCCATCAAGTTTGTTCTTGCCATCTCCTCCAAGACTCCAGAGTCCTTTTGGAATTAAATGCCTTCTAGTTAGAAGAGTGCCTTCATTCACTCTTATGAATTGTCACTTATAATTTGTTTATTTATTGCATCCTTCTGAACAATTACAATTTCAAACTAGGATAATCTGCTCTTTCGAAACGAGTGAATGATGCACTCTTAGGCTGCAACTGATTTTCTTGCATGTCCGTGCTTCTTAGGCTGCAACTAATTTTCTTGCATGTATGAGTTTCTGAGGCTGCAACTGATTTTCTTGAATGTCTGTGCGTTTAAGGCTGCAGCTGATTTTCTTGCATTTGCAATTTGTTTGTGGTTGCAACATGCTGATTACCATCCTTTTCAACCGAATCGTGCAGCTCTTGTTTGTAGTTTGTGATACTCTCGTCTTGCAACATTGATTAGGACAAGTAAATTTTGTTTCACTCAGATGGTTCTAATTTGAAGTGTTACAGTGGATATAGATGAATATTCAGTCGGAGATGACACTGAGCTTTGATTTTAAATTCATTTTAATTATTTTCTTCTAACTACACAGGATTACCAGGCCATGGTAGCACAACTAGAACATCAGTTTCGTCTTGGAAGACTTTCTGTTCAAGGGTTGTGGTTTTACTGTCAGGTTGAACTCATTTACCTATCAGCTTTTGCATATTTTGACGGTTACTTTTTATATCTCCCGTTACTATTCCACCTTTTCTTTGTGCACTTGCAGCCGATGATGGGATCATTGCATGCTTTATCGATTGTAGTTGCGAAGGCATCCTCCAGCAATATCTCTGGCTCGGCAACTTTAAATCTCTTGCAAAGCCAGGTAAAATTCAATCCAATCTACATTTCTGATCTAGTATTACCCTTGCATGCATTGCCAACTACTTAGTACTGACACTGACCTGGGACATGGAAACGAGACAAACTCAGACATGGACGCTTGACACGATAAGTCACCAAAAAATAGGATAGGGGTCATGGAGATTTAGAAAAGATCTAGAAGAATTTCTCCATATAATGGAAAAGGAATATTGGTGAGAAATCCCAATTAAATAAGATTTTATACCATTTTGATTATATTTCATTTGATTTCATAATATTTTACATTTTTTAGGCAGATAATTAGTTAACTGTAAGTTATCTTGATTAAGAAAGAATAATTTAAATTATTTGTTATGATTTTCTAAAGCGTATTTAAAATAAAAAGGCTCCTTCATTATTGTATAAAGTATGAGTTTTATTTTGAGAGATTAATTGGAAAAGCTGTGTGCTTTGTTCAGGGTGTGTTCCTTCTTCCTCCTCGTTCTTCATCAGGGAGACACAACTTTAATTAATAGTCAATTAATATAAAAAACTATGTCCAACGAATAATTCTCCCAACCACCAACATATACAAAAATATAAATATAATTAGAGAATATTTTTGCATGATATTGATATTTTGTTATTGATGATACGATAAAAGAAAACATTTATATGCATCACAAAAGAAACAAAACCCACTAAAAGATATAGTGTATCTGTGAGAGAATATTTGGTTATTGATGATACATAACAAAATAAAAAAATACAATAAAAGAAAAAATTTATATGCATCACAAAAGAAACAAAATCCACTGAAAGATAGTGTGTGTGAGAGAGAGAGCGCGCTTCCGAGATTAATATGTATACATTGATATAGAGTAGAGCTAGGCTATTTTCACGAGTAGCCAAATGTGCATACTCTTAGTTGAAATATGGATGATCGAGTTTTCAAATTAAAAATCCAACCACTAGATATGTTCTTCATTATTAAAATTACTCCCAAACAAACTTTCAGAATTTTGGACGGGTTTTACCCCTCCATCAAGTGACCACATATTATGAAATTTAAGACTTTATATAGCATTGATTTTATGATTACTTGATTGGGTGAGGGGGGGGGGGGGGGCAAAGCTTTCAACATGTTTTCAAGTTTTTATGAAGCGACCACTCAGTTCATCTCAATAAAACTTAGCTTTTTTCTATTGAAAATTATTGCACTTGCCTCACTTCTATCTCTCTGAGTCACGTCTACGACTCGTCAAACGGTAAGTTCGGAGCCCAACTTGTCTTACAGGGCTGCTCCCACAACTTACCAAGCTCAAAAAACGAGTTCGAAGTTCAACACTTGGTTCGACGCTGCTCTAGCCGCTTGCAAACAAGCAAGTGCGGAGCAGCTCACCATTCGAAATTGCTCCTACAACTCGTTAATCCTCTCAAACAACAAGTTCGGAGTCCAACACTTGGTTTGATGCCACTTTAGCTACTTGCGAACGAGCGAGTACGAAGTGATTAATCATTCGAAATTGCTCCTATAACTGTTGAAACTCTCTTAAACAACAAGTTCGGAACACAACTCTCCCCTAGAGTTGCTTCTCAAACTTATCTCCCAAACGGCTCTCTCCTAGAGCCTGGTGAAGCTCTTCGCGCCGCTCGCTTCCAAAGCGGATCTCTTCTCAACGAGTTCGGAGCACAGCTTTCTCCTAGAGTTGCTCATCAAACTTATCTCCCAAACGGCTCTCTCCTAGAGCCTGGTGAAGCTCGTCGCTCTGCTGACCTCCAAAGCGGGCATCTTCTCAATGAGTTCGGAGCACAACTCTCACCTATAGTTGCTCCTCAAACTTGTCTCCCAAACGACTCTCTCCCAGAGCCTAGTGATGCTCTTCACTTCGCTCGCCTCCTGAGCGGCCTTCTTCTCAACGGGTTCAGAGCTTAACTCTCTCCTAGAGTTGCTCCTCGCACTCGCCTCCAAGAATGGATCTTCCCAAGAGTCACACAAAGCACTTCTCAACTTCATGTAGACAAATCTTCGAGTCAGCTTCGAAGCAAGTGGTCAAACACCCCGATCAGACCTCCGTAGCTCCGCAAAAATTAGTTCAGTCAAGCTCAATTCAACCGTTCACCAGACAATGCAATCGTTCGCTGCAATCAAGCGTTCGCCACACGGTCTGAGCTGGCCGAGAAAATAGTGATCCGATAAAAAAAATGAGCAAAGTGGCATTGACCAGTCAACGGTCTAGAGCCACGTGTCACTCATTTATAGTTCGACGCTCAATTGCCACGCTCGCCGCATCGTGTCGAACAGACGTGCTTCCGAACAAAAAATGGGCAAAACGCTGTTGACCAGACAACGGCTTAAGAGCAACGTGTCGCTCGCTTATCGTTCGCCACGATTGCCAGCACGCGCCAAACAGATGCGGATCCAAACGAAAAATGAAAGAAAAACTCTACGTCAAAATCCGTGCTCAAATCTAGATCAATGGCTCAGATTTGCACCCAAAAAAAATTAACGGGCTAACGGGTCAGACCCGTTATAGGCCCAAACCCGCAACCCTACACTCCTTCGAGCTCCAAAAAAAATCAGAGGAAAACGCAACTCCCCTCCGTTCGACGATCTCTCCTCCGCCGTCGAGGAGCTCCGGGCTCCACGCCGATCTCCTCCTTCGTCGAGCTCCCCACGTCGTCGAGCTCTCCTCCCCCTCGTCGAGCTCAAGCTGCAATCGATTTCCAACATTGAGCTCCGAACCCATCGTCAACCCCCGAGCTTTGTCTCTATTTCGAGCTCCCCAACATTTTGTGCTTCCTCGTCGAAGCTTCACCAAGCTCCTTCGAGCTCAAGTTCTCCAATGACGAACTCGCCACCACCCTAGCTTCGCCACGCTCCGAACTCCTCGCCACGTTCGCTGTGCTCGCCTAACTCCCTCGTCTTTCGTTCGCCGAGCTCACCCTCTCCACATTCGCCAAACTACTCCCCATCGAACCGCTCGTCGTCGAGCTCGACCTCAACTTCGTGTCTTCGTTCGCCAAGCTCGCCCCGTTCGCCGAAAACCCACTTCGAGCTCCAACGCCACCTTCGCCATGCTCGACTAACTCACAGTGCTCGCCCAAACTACTCTCCAACTCCCCCATTCGACGAGCTCCACCTCAGACTCAAACCCATCTCCTCTTACCCGTCGAGCTACCCTCAACTGCTCGACTGCCACTTTGCCCTCGCCTCTGCATCCGTCGAAGGGCGGAGCCCCCGTCGAAGCTCGAAGGAGCCGATGTCGAAAGAGAATTAATCGAAGGAGGCGAAGTCGAAGAAGAACGAAGAGAGCGGGAAAGACGACGACAGAGCCGGAGAAAGAAAAAATTAGCTGGCGCGGGGTCAACGGGTCCCGTTGACCACCACGTGTCAGCTAGACGTTGTTCGCCTCATGTGTCGAACAGAAGGGTTTCCGAACGTAAAATGGGAAAAAACTGCTGCTTTGCGATGCATGCTCCCTGATCGTGATCAATGCACAGGATTGCGCCACGTCATCACGTATTAATTTATTTGTTTATTTATTTAATTAATTGAGTTAATTATTTAAAAAATTCAGAAAATTAATTAAAAATCGAAAAAATCAATTAAAAAATTCTAAAAATAATTATTAATTCGGAAAATAATTTTTATAATTCTGAAAATAATAATTATTAAATTAGAATAATTAATTAAAATTTTCGATAATTAATTATTTAAATTCGGAAATTGAATTAAAAATTCAAAAAAATGATTAAAAATCACAAAAAATCCAGAAAATTTTGAGAATATTTTTTGGGCATTTTACAAACTCAGAATAACACCGTTACACCTCAAGCAAGATTCGAACTTCCTTAAGAACTCTGATAAAATTCCGTACACCATTAGAACAACAAAACTACTCCTCAAAGACTGTAGAACTCAGTCTCCAGGAGTGGAGGGCTCGTGATATGGCCACGAATAGGATTAAATCTGGATCATTCAAATCAGGCACGAATCTTAAAGCTCTCAGGGGTAAAACGATAATTTCACCTACAGACGGGTCTAAAATGGAAACTGGGTCTTTCTTCAAAGTCCAATAATCCATGAACGGATCTCTCCTACTGGGTATGGGTAGCAACCCGTTACAAACCAACTCAGATGGATAAAAAGATTCAAATTCATGGTTATCGCCATGAAACGATTTAAACTCTAGATCTTATCCAAAAATACCGGGAAGTAGAGATAAATCCTTATCTCAAAACGGGTCCGTAAGGTGACTATAATTACCCCTTTCCCCCCACCGTAACAAGGGAATGAATCTTTTTCTATATAAAGCTCTTTCACAATCTTCCTGATTATTGACAAGAGCGTCGGAGGGTTCGTCGCCGGGATCCATCCCGGTGTATCGAACTTTTTTGCAGGTCAACGACAGCTGCAAGAAATCAGTCAAACGTCGGTGAAAATCAACAGGTTTGCTTTATTCGTTTCTTCAAGAATCCATAAATTCATCTGTTTGCTCCCTCACCAAAATTAGCAGCAACAATTGGTTAACTCAATAGAAGATTAAAAAAAACAAAAAAACAAAAATCCCACTTCCTGCTCTTCTTCCTTGGAGACCTCCCATTCCTTCATCTCCTTCCTCTCATATCCTCATTTTTCTGCTATTCAGAAACATCATCACCTTTTTCTCCTCCTGTTGTTATCCTTCTTGTTGTTGTACTTCTATCTGTCGTCCTTAGACATCTAGCGCTCACAACCTTCACCTCTGATCCATACGTCTATCGAGGTCGATGTTGCCTCCGACAATAATCTTGTTATGAATGCTAAATAAATTACCTTATTAGTATTATGGCTCTATTAATTAGCAATCTAATTTGATTTAGATCCATATAAGATTCAAAGTTAGAGGTTTTAAGTCCATTTAGGAATTTCTTTGAAATAATTGATGTTAGGGATTTTGAAATTTTGAAGAAAACATAGTGGTTGTTTTAAAGATTTAGTGTTCACATTCCAAACTTGTATTTAGCCATGGTTTGAATTTTTATCTCAAGAATCCAACAGAAAGTTTGAATGTAACTTTATTGTTATCCCAAAATGGGAAAAAAATTCCCTATTCTTTAAACCCATTTCAGATGAGCCCAAGAAACTTCAGTCCTTGTGATTTAAGTGGAATGATAGTCCTTATAGCTTTCTGAGTTGTTGTTGAGAAATTAAAGGTAAACAATGGAGGATTGATAAAGTGGAAGGAGGAAAGCACTTGAGAATGGGAGGAAGAAGAATGGAGAGATAAGAAGGAATGGACTGGGCCCTGGATAGTTATGGTCAAATAAATCTTGTTAAAGCAATCTTAACTTAGTCACACATCTGAAATGAACTCAGATTAAACTTAGAAGAAAAATGGAAAGATGTGGACTGGGCCCCGCATAGTTAAGGTCAAATAAATCTCAACAAATATAAGTCGTTCATCAGCTATCCGATCTTATGAACGACTCATATTAAACCAATGGACTCGTACTTTAAAGTACCAGAGAGAATCCAGATCCATTTAATTCCATCTACTACTTTGACTTATATTTTTTCCTTTGGCCTTTGGGATATTTTTCCAAACAATTAATTGTTTTCAAATGTGATACCTCAACCCAACTATTTGCTTCTTAATTAGAAAAATAAAGCAGTAAATTAGTAATACACATAAAGAGAACAATGCAAGAAGCAAAAAATGGGGTTCCCCCATCTCTAAACAAATCAATCACCCCTGTTGTTGGAAACACGAAAGTGAGGAAGAATCAATCAAGAAGCAACAACATATAAAATTATAAAAGATGCATTTGGATATATAGAAGACTAGATTTGCCTGTGGGCACGTGCCTACGGCACGTCTTCGGAACGATACAACATATGAAAGTCTTGTAAATAGTAAAACAACAATTATGTAGCTCAAGTTTGAATAGTACAACAATAATTAGTTGTAAATAAAAGTCCATGTTTCCATTAGTATATATTGAAAAATAATTATGAATGAGGGTGTAAAATCCAACTTCTTGGAACTTTGAGTGTGGAAAATGATGTAGTTTAACTGTTGATGAGATATCTACTATTTTCAATGTAACATGAGCAATAAAAAATGTATAAAAAATTTGAAAATTTACAAACTTGAAATCTGAAAATATAAATTTCTGAGTAAATAGAGAGAGAGAGAGAGAGAGAGAGAGAGAAATAATTAAATAAGTAAAGGAGTTGTTTGGGGGGATTTGAATTTGAGTTTTAGGGGGGAGGAACTTTTGGGCGGGAAAATATGTTTTGTGAGGTTAGATCTGGACCATTGATTTCAACCCTATTGAATGAGAGCCACTTGATAGCTTTCTTTGTATTTTATTATATAGATATGATTTGGTTTGTTTCTTTTTTTACTCTCTTTCGGGTTATCTTTGAAATTAAAGACTAAAACTATTTTCCTATTTTACCTAATGGCGAAGATATTTGAAGACCACACTTAAACAAATAAGTGAGCAATATGTATATTCTTTTTAACAATGAAAATTTAGGGGGTTCCGTTTGTTATTTGCCCTATCTTGTCTCCTTTCTTATTCAAGGTTGAAAAAGCTTAGCTTTTTTTATAATTCAAAATAAATATATACACTAATAACATATTTATTAGAAGCCGGAATGCTTTTTTTTTTCCAAAGTTAAAAAGGTTAACTTTTAATAATAAAAAACATTTAAATAAAATAATAACATATTTGTTAAAAGCTGGAATCAGCCTACCCCAACTAGTTGGAAAAAAGGTTTTATTGTTGTTGAATTTGTTAGAATCTGGAATCGGATCAAGGCCATTAGCTACAAACCCAAATGATTTAACCAATAAGCTAAACTTTAATATGTATTATTACTACTACCTAACAATTTTATAAAATGCCAGTGGGTGCAACTGCACACACGTGCACTCACCTGGCTCTGTCGAGAGAGAGAGAGAGAGAGAGAGAGAGAGAGAGAGAGAGAGAGGTCCTACCAATTTTTTTAGAGGATCAAATTAAGAAATCAAACAAGAGAATGCTTTTGATCTCTTTATGCTGGGCAAACTCCATACCCAAAAAAAATCTCATACTCAGCTTAATAAGTTGCAATCAACAAAAGAAATAACCCAAATTCGACCAAGCTGTGTCCCACTTGTGTCTTGGTTGTGTCTTCCAACTCATTAATAGGCAAACCCGGTCCAAAGACGAATTTCCCGTCCCCAACATGTACCTGTGGATTGTCTGACTCAGTGTTCTAAAAGTCGCTAGGCGATAATCGGGCGGTTGATGAGGGCCTAACGCCTAGACTTTGTAAGCGGGGCCTAGGCTGCTAGGCGCTATGTGGTTTTTTTTATAAATATTTTTAAAATATTTATAAGAAAATATAATATTGCATTAAATACAATATATATATATATATATATATATATATATATATATATATATATATATATATATATATAATACTAAAAAAAATAACTCAAAAAATCATAAATGAGAATTAGCTCAATGGTAGAGCGCTCGTTTTGCGTATTGCCCATTATCAAGATTCCAATGAGAGGGGCGATCGATTTGATATTTTGACGATTTGAGATTTTGAAGATTTGGGGAAAGGATAAGCGATTTTGGGGATTTCTGAGTTAGGAATTTGGGTTTTCTGGGAAGAGAGAGAGAGAGAGAGAGAGAGAGAGAGAGAGAGAGAGAAGCTCGGGGGTCAGGGTTTTTGAGAATGTGGGGATTTAAGTGAACTAGTTCACTTAACACAAAAAACCTGCCCAGACCCGTCTATGAAGCCAAACCAATTTTTAAAAAGGCTAGGCCCTAGTCGAGTCAGGTTGGAGACGGCCTACCTGCCTAGGCGACCGCCTAAGGAAATTTTTAGAACACTACTTCGTGTCCTACATGGACTCGTTGTTTTGATGTGTGCAAGCTACCCATGGTGTTATAGACATGGTTGACCTAATAATTATGGTCAAATTACAAAAATGGAAACAAGATCAAAACGCTTGGGCACCGTTAGGTTTTGTTTCTGTTTAAACGTGGGTTTAAACAGAAAAAAAAACAATTTTCTATTTTTCAATATAAAAATAATTTTAAAATAAGGAAAATGAAGGGGAAATATAGAAAAATCCAGAATTAAAGGGGAAAAATATGCCAAATGTCAAATATTAAATATTTTATCATATAATGTATATCAAATAAAAATGAGTTTGATAGTTCATTTGTTCATTGCAAAATTAAGGAAACATGGAAAGTGTAACGGAATGGTATTATTACATGGGTAAAAGGTCGGGTTTATTGATAAAATTTTGAAGACCCAAACCCAAGCACGGTTTAAGAAGAAAATCTTTTCAAACCCCTAGCAGTTTAATGCCCTTTTAACCTGTTTTTCACATATTTTTTTCACAAAAATGGAGGGATCCATTTTTTTCACAAAAATGGAGGCCGCTTAACCCTTAAGCAAAACATTATGCTCAAAATCCTTTTAAACAGGGTTTTTATTGTTTTCTTGACACACTGATTATGGTTTGTATCCTTGTGTGCTTATTACATTTTTGTTTACAGTTTATTCTTAAACTGATAGAGCAACTGTTTTTTAGTCTGTAGAATTATTAAAATTATTAGTATTTTTCTTCCACATCATTTTTTTTCTCCTTCTGGTGCAGTCGAAGGCAATGGCTGGTGATAATGCTGTTCGCTTATTGCTAGAAAAGATGACACAACATGCAAGTTCTGCATATTTGGGTATATTAGAAAGGTACAAATTGTGAAAAGATCTGGTAATAAACTTTCGTCTCTATTGATCGCCCGCTATTTAATTTCTATGGCCAAATTTCTGTTTTAGGTCTTCAGATACATCTAAATTCTTTATTACAATATTATTTTAGAAGTCTTATTTACAAAGCTAAAATCATCTTCTTTTGCTAATTTCTAAATTTCCCATGTTGAAAATTCTGTAGCAAACACTTTTTGTTTCTAAAATCTAAACTGAGAACCTATTACAGATTAAAGAGGATGTAATCAAATCATCCTTCCTCTTAAATTAATCATGAAAGCTAACTAATAGTTTTTTTGGTGTGAATTATATGTTTTAATCTCAACTCGTTTATATAATATCTTTCAGCTATCTAGGATGATGAAGTTGTGATGTTTGGGGAGGAAAAGAGAGATGTGATGGATGGTGATTCTTGTATATGCTAGGTAGGGGGAGTGATATAGGACAAGACATGACTGCTACAGTATTTCACTTTATTATAGAAAAAATTTTGGGATCTTGAAGGTGGAACTATACTTAGAAGGAAAAAAAAAGATAGTAAGTATTGGGAGATATTTGAAATAATAAGATAAAATTGGTTTAGCTGAAGATCCAATAGGAGTTCATCTTATATTTTAAATTAGGATATTTAAATTAAAATTTTTGGTTTGAATATCTTGTAATGACCTATTTAAGTTTGGAATTTATAGAAATAAACTCTCAAATTTCTTGACGAAGATATTGTGTGTTTTAAGTGAATTTGAAAAAAAATCATGTCAGTTGGGTCAAGATTGTTTGTGATGCCAATAGGTTGGTGTGAGGCTTGTCGAATCTTTAACCCATTTTATTTTCTCTCTTCCTCTCTTTCTCATCCGTTCTTTTCTAGTTTTGTTTCTTCTTGATTATTCATTCATAAACTTCTCTGTGATTGTCTCAAAAAGTTGAACGCTAAATAGATTAATCAGAAGGTTGAGGTAATGTTGAACTCTGAGCCTAAGTTTTTAGCCCAAGCTAGAACCAGAACACGAACCAAAGCATATTACTAGTTGACCTGCTCAAACTGAATTTGTTATTCCATTTAGACCATTCACCCATGCTACGTCACATCTTTCACTTCATTATGTTATGCTTTGTCATTGCTTCTGCAAAACATAGTCATCCATGTCAAGTCTTGGATCTTGTCCTTCTGCATTTCAAACTCAAGGTCTAGTTTTTTCCAAACAGGGAAGATTTGGTGAAGGACGAAACAGGACTGCTACATATTTTCAGTTCCTGTAGAGCATCTATAGGTAGCCGTGGGTTGTTACAATACCTGTGAACTATGCATTCTTGGGCCACGGCCCTTTTACTTAAAACCCAAAAGAAAATAAACTATAAACTATACAATTTAGAATTTAAGATTTTTATTTTTAAAAAGTATAAATCATGAGTTATTTCAAGAGAGACAAAATCAGTTTAGATCTGTTTGGTTGCATTTAGTTCTATGTTTGTTAAATTATTGTTTTACATATGGATTTAATAATAGATCATATTATCCTTTTTTACTTGGGATCTGCTTATTTAGATTTCAATTTTATTATTTGGCAATGGCTAATTCATGTTGATCTTGTAAAGAAGTAGACTAAGAATTACTTTGATGAAGATGATCGTGTGTTCTTGATCTCCATGGGTGAGACCAAAATTTGTGTGATGCCGAAAGCTTGATGAATGGCCAATGAAACCTTTATCCCTATTTTTTAACGTTAAGGTTCGGTGAAGAAGGGAATGAAGAATTTGGTGGAAGGGAAAGAGTAAAAGTAGGGTAATGTGCCTTGGAATTCTGTGCGAGGAAAGATGTTTGGTTTTAGTATAATGTATATCACATGGGAATATTGGTTCTTCTCCAAGAAAGAGCTAACTGAAAGTAGCATAGTAAGTTGCAAAAGTTAGACTATTTAATTTTGAAAAAAAGGAATTCTAGATCATGGTATTTATATCTAAAGCAGGTGAAACTTTTGGTATTGTTGTGCAAACCCTATTGGGCTTTTCTGTAAATGTTTACTTGTAACTTTCTGTTTTGTAATTTGACTGATGAGTTAGCTTACTCTTACTTTTTAACTGATCATGTGGTTTATGTAATCTGTAGATGGGTGTATGAGGGGGTAATTGACGATCCCTATGGTGAGTTTTTCATTACCGAGAACAAATCTCTGCAGAAGGTATGCTGCATTAAGTTTGTTCCATATTCTGCATTGTAGAGATGTTTCTTATGAAAACTTGTACGTGAGTTCCACAGGAAAGCCTTACTCAGGATTATGATGCAAAGTATTGGCATCAGCGTTATAGTCTTAAAGATGGCATTCCTAGTTTCCTAGCAAGTATGGCTGGAGTGATTTTGACAACTGGAAAATATCTAAATGTAATGAGAGAATGTGGACACAGTGTTCAGGTATCTGAAGAATTCTGTTCATTAACCATTGGATTCTAAGCAACCTTTTAGCATATTTGTCAGTATCTGAAGACTGCTATTTGATGATTAGGTTCCTATAACTGAAAACTCAAAACTGGTGAATTTTGGAGCTAATCATCAGTATCTTGAATGCATAAAAGCTGCTTATGACTTTGCAAGTGGCGAGCTCTTAAATCTCATCAAGGAAAAGGTGAGATCTGGTTTGTGTATCTGTTTTCTAACGTAAAGCTTCTAGCCTTCTACAGCTCTTCAGTTCCCAGAAATTACTTTTACTTTTTGCACGGTCGCCAATTTTTAACTCCTGGTGCTTTATGCTAATTGTTAACATTTGGGAAATTTTTTACGTTTTTACAGTATGATCTTGTGGCAAAATTACGGTCCATGAAGCGTTATCTTCTTCTAGACCAGGTATTCACTTATGCTTTATACTCTCATTAGCAGTTGGCATCATCGTGGTTTCAATACTTGACAGATGTTATGTGTTTTCTGTTAATTTGATGGTTTGCGTAATATAACATACCTGATATTATTGGATCATTACTGTATAACTATCACCATATATTTTATATTAGAAATATATATCATACCTATTACTATTTTGACTGTTTTTATCTGTTTCTAAATTTCTTTCTCTGGGTAAACTATGGATCAAAGGGTTTTTGTTGTGCACAAGTTTTGTATCCTATCAGATACAAATGCTTTTCAACTATTTTGAATTATTAGGTCCTGAACAATGTCAGCTCTTAAACTCACATGGTATGGGAACCACCCAGGTTCGAATTCCACTGGGTGTGCATATTAAATGCAGAATTTAGAAACTGTATACCGTTGTGCATAGCCAGATCTCGGTCCACAATTCGATGGGCACCACCTATTATGTTTCATCTTGACCCATAAAATGGCACTTGAGCTGTGTGGGTGTCTTAGAGAACAAGCATAAAACACTCAACCTTCACTACAACTTTCGCATTTTACTTTCGCATTTTGGTGGTGGAGAATAACATTCATTATCTGGTATTGTTTATTCAGTATTGGTTAGCTAGGTTGCATTCCTGTATAGATTATTCAGGATCACTTATCCTCACAGCTATCTAGTGTTATCCTCACAGCTATCTAGTGTTAGGCATGAATAACTTCCATGTTGATGCTAAATATCTCTTTCTGGTCTGTAGAATGAAAAGTCATATGGAATGTAGCAAATCAATGTTTTATAATTTACTCCACTTTCTCCAAAATTTTCTGATATTTATGAAATGGCTGAGGAAAATTAATTGTTTATCTGCACTATTATAGCTCATACGGGTGTGGTGTGTGTAATATTTACATAGTCTCATATTGGTTTGGAAGTGGGTATGAGTTATTATATATTAGACTACCAAAGATCCAAGAGCACATACTAAGCTATTATATATAACACTTTTGGTGAGATTGTGCTCTGTGGTGGGGCCGTGGTTAGTATCTGTAGGGTGCAAGACATTACAAATGGTATCAGAGCCGACTTTCGACACCGATGGTGGGGTCATAGTGAGTGTACACACTGGTGGGGCCAGGGGCAGTACACTGGTAGGAAGATCGGGTCAGTACGCTGGCGGGACCAGGGTAGTGGCATCCATGTAAATCATATCGACTAGAAAGGATGTCCTGGCTAGATGAAGGACCCGAGCTTAGCGAGGATGCTAAGTCCAATGGAGAGGTGATTGTAATATCCCTAGATTTACATAGTCCCATCTTGGTTTGAAAGTGGGGTATGAGTTATTATAGATTAGATTAAGGATCTAAGAGCATCCACAATGGCGTTTCTTATTTTTTGGCAAAATGGCAAGTATAGAAATGGAATAGATTGAAAGGTGTGCAGTGGTTGTTTGCTATATTTTGCTAAAATTTGAGTAGGACGAGACAACTTGTTTCGTCTGTTAATTTTTCTTTTTTAAAAATTTAATTAATTACCGATTAACTATTAAAATATGTTAATTAAATAAATTAAATATTAAAATATAACATAAACCTATTTAATCACCTACTAAACCTAATTAAACCAACTAAACCTACTGCCTAATACTCCCCCAAACCTGGACTGGACATGTTGTCCCGTCCAAGGTGGTTTTTGATTTTTTTTTTCTCGACGAATCTGAACCGTTGGATCAGTTGAAAAAAGGAAAAAAATTAAATAAATAAATACAAAACCCATGGGACGGGACATGTCCCGTCGGAGGGGTTTAAAAAAAAAATTTTTTTTGGGGAAGGACGATACAACATGTATCGTCCGACACTATTTTAAAAAAAAAAAATACAGGACGAGACAAGTTGTCTCGTCCGATTATATTAAAAAAATTTTAAAATATTGAGACGATACACGATGTCTCGTTTCCTATAATTTGAGATTCGCAAATCCGTTTCTCATATTTGAGAAGGCACTGTAGCTCGTTTGCCATTTTATAAGAAAATAGCAAACGACTGCAGCGCTCTATTCTCATAAAATTCTCATAAAATGAGAATATGGGAAATATAGCAAACGACTGTGGATGCTCTAAGAGTACCTAATAAGCTATTGCACTTTTGGTGAGCTGTGGTGGGGTTGTGGTTAGGCTCTGTAGTGCCCGGGATGTTACAGTGTGAAACATGTTGCTGCAACTTTCATATACCCAAAATTGTCCTCAATCCCCCCCCCCTTCCTCCTTTAGAAACGTCAGACAGACCACCCTACTATCACTCGTTGAAAATACCGAAATAGCCTCAAGACCTATTGAAAATTTCCAAACACACTCTCCCTTTCTAGAGTTTCACTAATCCACCTTCAACCTTCCTTTTCACTTAGGCACGTGGAGCGCACATGCTAATTATCTGGTTTGTATAAAGGCTGCTGCTGCTGTTGCTGTTGTTGTTGATGGAAAATTAATTAGTGTTGTTCTCATTAATTTATTCACCATGGTACAACTTAATTGGGACTGTTACAGATGCTCTTCTTGTCAATCATTCAATGAGTAGTTTTACTTGTAAACGCAAAATTGTTTTATAGGGTGACTTCTTGGTTCATTTTATGGACATTGCTCGAGATGAACTTGCTAAGAGGCCTGAAGAAATTTCTGTTGAGAAATTGCAGGTCAGTTCATTCTATCTTCCGAGTTTACTGACAGTGAGGCGTAAGATTTGATGTTTGAATTTTGTGTAATATGACAGTCTCTCCTGGACCTTGCTTTGCGCACTACTGCTGCAGCTGCAGACCCTTGTCATGAAGAATTGACATGTTGTGTGGTATGTTATAATGCCGAAAATTTGCAAGATAATAAATTGCTCTCCTGCTTGCTTATTAATTTCTACATGATCCACACCACACAGGAAAGAGTATCTTTGCTGAAGAGATTAGCCACACTTAAAGATTTGGAAAGCTCTTTCCCTGCGTCCTATACAAATCCTATATTTGAAGGTGATGACCAGATGGAGCCAGTAAGCATCACTGGATTGGAAACTTTCTGCCTCTCTTACAAGGTTGCTTCCTTTACGTCTTTTCTGGTGCTGTTTCTTCTTTAAATCCTAAACTATTAGTCAACTTGGACAAGTTTTAGGTTCAATGGCCATTATCGCTCATCATTTCAAAGAAGGCTTTGACGAAGTATCAGTTGATTTTTCGATTCCTCTTCCACTGTAAGCATGTCAACCGCCAGCTCTGTATGGCATGGCAAGTGCATCAAGTATGATTTAAACTCATTCATATTTCATTTAAGTAAGAAGTATTATTTGTCTCTGTATTTTAACTGGGAATTGTGTATCAGGGGTTTCGTGAGATCAACACTATGGGCACTGCCATCTCACGATCTTCAATTCTTTGTCGCAGCATGCTAAAATTTATCAATAGCCTTTTACATTACTTAACTTTTCAGGTTTGCATTACTTTAGGTTCTTTATTTCTCTTCATCCTATGCCCTGCTTCTGTAAATATGTTCTAAAGTTCTGCATCATATTCAGGTGCTCGAACCAAATTGGCATCTAATGTATGATCGTCTTCAAACTGTGAAAAGCATAGATGAGGTTCTGCTAAAAGATCTTCTATTTCAATCATGACTATTTATTTATTGCATATTGTGAGTATCAATTTTAAGTGCATGTCCAATTGAAATACATATCACTTGACCATACAGGTCATCCAATTCCATGATTTCTTCCTTCAAAAATGCCTGAAAGAATGCTTGCTTCTCTTGCCTCAACTTCTCAAGGTCAGTCTGTTTCCCTATCATTGGTTTCCAGTTCTGTTTTTATCTACACAGAAGACTTGGTTTTAAAAGTGTGTTCCTTGTTTCAACATCAATTTCAGTTATGGGCTTTTGTAATTTTTCTCTGCTGTTTGAAATTTCTTTTATGTTACAGTGGCTATTTTGTCTCTGTATACAACACATTGTCATGGTGATAGGGAAGAATAAAGTTAAGAGTAGAATTTAGAGGAAAGAAACAAATACTGGAGACTAGTTATTCATGAATGTTATTCATCAAAAACTCGATATTTCCTACCAAGCAAACCTAGCCTTTAAATAGGCTTACAAAACCTGTCTACCAAGAAACCCAAGTTGGAAGAAATAATAAACTTACTAAGAAATCCTTATTAGAAATAAAATAAAGATACTAAAGAAAATTAAATTTATTTGCTTGCTTCTAATTATGATTGGCCAATTAAAAGAGACCAACTCTGAGAATCTTAGAATTCTTGCTGCTTCACTTTGTGCGGTAGTTTTCTTTATTTTCCACTAGGCGAGAGGAGGGACATTCAGGAAAATTTTGGTTGGGCTAACGTACCCAAATCCTGGTCTTCGACTTTGGACCTACCTATACCTAGTTCTTCCATATTGTGACCTAATTATGTGCAAGACTTTTTATTTTTAATTTTTTTGTGAACAAGGCCGTAGCCACACACATTCATACTTTACTGTGAATATATACTAAGTGGGGATTTTTTGGTGCAAGCGGGATTCATACTCCCGACATTTTGTTCACCAACAAAGAGGCTTACTAGTGGACGACACTCACACTTGGTTTATGTATGAGACAGTTGAGAGTGTAATTCAACAAGTCTTCAACATTAATTAGGTAATCAGGCTTGTTATACGACTGCACCTAGGTCAACTTGAAATTATTATCTTGTTCCTGCGAATTATTATAGCCATAAGTTGCTTGGATTTTTTTCCATGTAGACAACACTTTAATGGTTGGCCTTGAATTCTCTATATCCAATAAGCTGAAAGGAGGAGAGGCTAGATGGCATCCCTAAGCTGAGATCATTTAAGGTGTAAAAGTTACATTAAAGTTTGCATGTCATGCTCAAGTGCTCAAAGCGTGACCACAATCAGATCGCTAAAGATTTCTCGGTCTAAAGCTGAAATGGCTCATCGACTTTTCATTGTGTCGCAACTGCCTCGTAGAATTTTCTTTGTAAAGAACCTGCAGTATAGTCATTCAAAACTAGACCACAATCAGCATGCACAATTTGTTTTTCTCTGGATCATTTTCCCCAAATAAAAGAATTCAACATCATGGAGTTACACAAAAGCTGAGTTGCTGTCTACCCCAGAATTTGGCTGATTCTTCAATTTCAGCATTGGTTGTCTCTCGGGATTGAATGAATAAAATCTTGTTAGCCTTCTTGAAGGCATAGCTATTTGTACAGCCAAATTTAAAATTCAGTTTAGGTTTTTCAATGCATCAACTTATCAAATAAAAAAGAATCTTGCATTGTAGAATAAAGAAATCTGATAATTTAGCGAGTGGTCCTCAAAACGCTTCACTTTTTATTCATATATTTTAAGGTATCTACGTCATGGATTGTCCATTGAGATGATCTAGCTCATGAATGAAATGACATCTAAGTTGAATGTTCGAGTGCGCTTCATTTTGCAACCACTTGGTGCACGTGTCTCACGACACATGATTTTCATTTATATCTCTTATGACAGTCAAAGTGAAAGAAGGTAGGTCTTGTAGCTTCAATTTTTATCATGTACTTTTGCAGATGGAACACCACCTGCTCATTTTATTAATATTCTTGATCATAAATTGTTTACCTCAAATTCTTAATGTTCTGTTACCTACTCAAAGCAGAAGGTGGAGAAACTGAAATCCATTTGCCTACAATATGCGGCCTCCATACAGTTGCTGATACCTGCAGCTTATCTATCTGACATGGATAGCACATTGGATTCCAATGTTTCCCTTGGAGGAGGAAAATCTAAAACAAAGAGATCATTGCGGAGTAGCAATCAATCTCTCAAATTAGCAGCAGAAAATATCACACTTTCTGAATCTGTGTTGTAAGGATCTGACTTGCATCATTTTCTGTTGTGCTCATCTAGTGAACCACTTTTTTTTTCATGTGAGAGTTTCTCAATGTTGCAGTAAATTCGAGAAAGAGTTTGGTGCTGAGCTTCACAGTCTGGTGCCTATCTTGAGCAACAACTCACAAGCAGAACCATACTTGACTCGTCTTGCACAGTGTATTTTGGGTGTTGGGAGTGATCAATAAGCGTCCCCTGGAAATGTTGTAGTGTGTCTCAGTCAGCCCTAGTTCGCGACAATCTCGATAGTTATCAAAAGCAGTGGCAACAAATTTACCGTCGTTGAGATTGACTATTTTGAATATGTCAATAATGGTGGAGGTTTTGTTGTTCAATCCTAGTTGTATCTACTAACTGGTGGGTGTGTTTGTGTAGGGCAATGTGGTGTTAATGGTATGTATGTTCATGTAATAATCTTGTCTTTTGAGTGAACTGCTACTTTACGATAGACATTGTAGCTTTATTTTATTTTAAAAAAAATTATCTTAATTAAAGCTTTACCTGTTTTAAGAATGAGCGAGCTTCGGTGTAATCCTCCATTATTGTATTATCACTTGACTGCATCACAAAGGTGTAAACAAAAATGTTATTAGAACAAATATGCGACGATGGAGATGATGTTATGGTTGATGCAGTTGCAGGAACATAGCGCTTTGATCTTTAAGACCACCACTGTCACTGCCATCCCATCATTTTTTTTTCGAAAAAAAACTTTGGTTTTGTTTGGATTTATACACTAAGGAGCCTTCCATCAAGTAGTTTGCATAAAAGAAACTATCTACCACAAAACTCAGTTGGAGTTTCTACCTTTACTAAAAGAAAGAAACATAACACATAGTTGAGAAGTTGAAATTAGATATATAGCTCGATGTTTAACCTCATAATATATCCCCAAGTGTTTTGTTTTAGCGGCAATTGTTGGAGAGAAAAAAAAAAAAAAACACTCCAGTAGAAGACTTAAGCAAAATAAATCTTGTATGATAAAAATCTAATTCTTGGTTACCGAATCGGATACTTTCTTGCCACATTCTCGGTCTGGTATTCTGATTATACATCTTCTTTTTTTTTTTGATGTAAACGGATAGAGTCGGGCGACTCCAGCCAGATCAAAAAAATATATTAAAAATAATCGAATGTACAAAAACAAAGTTTTACAAGCCGTAAAACTCACGCCGGAAGGAGCGCGAAACAAAACAAAGGGAAGTAAAACACAACAAAAATTACAGAGGAGACAACACAGACTCCCAAGACCACCACTGAAACGGCGCTGGAGGAGAAGGAACAAACGATCCTCGAAGAGGAGGGTCGACGAGTGGAAGCCCCCGGCAACAGACCTGACCAAGCTCCGGCACAGAAGCAGACACTTCTCAGCAGGACCGGCGACGGGCCGCCATTCGGCATAGGGAGAAGGTCGGGAACATGACACCCAATGAACATCGCTCCACAGCAACAACAGCCAGCAGGGGCCGCAAACAACAAGAGAAGCCGCTCGCAACATGTAAATAGGAGAGGCCTGTCACCCGGACACCCCAATGGAGAAGCAAAAGTCGCGGCGGTGAGAGAGATGTGCCGTGCGAAGAGCCAGAGAAGGGCACCAAGCGCGCAAAACCGCAAAAGTCAAACAAAAACGAGAAACACAGCCAGCAATCAAACCAGCTAAAGAAAAGAAAACATCCAAACCAGCCGGAAAAACACAGCTAGCCCACCCAATATACAACACAAAAATAATAATAGCAAAAGAAACCGATAGGGGCACGCGAGCTCCAAGCACAAAAAATAAGGCAGCAACAAAACAGTGCTAAGAAACAAACAATCACCCAGCAAACAAACATATATAAACAGCAACCGAAGCAACAAGAGCCAATAATGGCAGAATAAGCCAAGTAAGAGGAGCAAACATCCATAGATAACTGAAAATATACATCCAGAAAAGACCCGGAACATAAACAGGCAGTAGGGCAGCAGTAAAGTAGGGCCTTAACACCCAAAACAAGAGTCCGAAGACCGCAACAAGTGACACCCAAGGCCTGATCCGACACAAAACCAGCTAAACAGTCAGACCACAAAATTCAACCACCGAAAGGTAGTGCAAAATCCAACTAAGATCCTGCGCAAAAGAGCTCAGTAGAGCACGAAAAAACAAAAGATCCAGAACCAAAAGAGGCCAAGAGGCACCACTGAAGAGGGAAGCCTGCCCCCAAATTAAACCTGTGAAAATAAGCGATATAAGCACCCATCCAAAAAAGGGGATCATAAAGCGTTAAGAACGGTAAGACAACGAAAAGATTCATCTCAACGGTTACAGTAAAAGGAATCTCTGTCTTCGAACTTAACTTTCGAAGACCAAAACTTAAAAAAGAAATAAAAACTCTTCTATCATAAAAGAGATAGAGGAGGCGCTATGCGAGAAGAGCCTACGGTTTCTTTCCAACCACACAATCCAAATAATGATATGAACCGATTGGTTCCACCCTTTGCGAAATCTAGGATGCGAAGATGGGGAAGACCAACATGAGGCAAGATTGGTAGGCAAGGCCGGGTTTTCCTAAGCCAGAGAGACAATCTTCCAAAGAGGAGAGATGAAGGAGCAGCACACAAAAAGGTGATTACCATCTTCCGATGCTTCCGAGCACATGGGACAGAGTTGTCCCCACGCTAGATTCCTTTTGTTAAGAACCTCGACCGTGAGCAATTTATTGTTAAAAGCAAGCCAAGAGTTAATCTTAACCTTGAGGGGAACGCAGGAGCTCTAGATGAAGCTAGCTGAAGGGGATTTAATCCCGCGAAAATTAAGAAAGTTATAAAAAGATTTAACCGAGAAGGTCTCGGAGGAGCCCCAACGCCGAGCGACATCTTCAATAGGGTGCCATTCGAAGAGGTTTAGAGAATAAATAAGTTCGTAAAGATCGGAAAGTAAGGGGAGAGACAACTCTACCGAGAAAGGGATGACCCAATGCCTGATGGAGTTAACCATGGAAAATGATTCAGCCACCGAGGCGTCCGGGGAGGAAGCCAGACGGAAAATATGAGGATAGGCCGAGGAAAGTTTAGTGTTGCCTATCCAAAGATCAATCCAGAATTTGGTTCTGGAACCGTCAGCGCAGATACAGTAAATACTGCATTGGAAGGCTGCAGCGGCCTTCCAAACTCCTTTCCAAAACGGGGAAGCTAAACGATGGATGGATGTGGGGAAATCCCACCAGGGGTTAGAAGAGAAATAGTACCCTTTGATACACTGAACCCAAGGAAGGTGATCAAGTTTATGGAATCTCCAGAGCCATTTGCCTAACAGGGCAATATTATGGTCCCGAAGGTTTAAGACCCCCAAGCCACCGCTAGCCTTAGAGGAACAGATAAGGTTCCAGTTGCAAAGGTGAGAACCTTGCTTAAACCTGGAGGAACCAGACCAGAAGAAATTGCTTCTGATTTGGTCTAACCTTTTGAGGACCCAGGAGGGGATGAAATAGAAAGACATCATGTGGAGAGGGATAGCAGAGAGGACAGAGTTAAGAAGGACTAATCTACCTCCGCGGGAGAGCAATTTACCAGACCAGACATTGAGCCTGGCTTCAATTTTATCAATGAGGGGGAACCAGTCAGATTTGAGCAATTTGCCCCATCTCAGAGGAATACCCAAGTAAGTGATGGGAAAAGAAGCAATAGGACAGTTAAAAAATTGGGAGACCTCGGTCTGACGGCTAGGATCACCACCCAGCCAAAGCACCGAGGACTTGTGAAAATTAATGGAGAGGCCCGAAGCCATCTCAAAACAATAAAGCAGAAGCTTAAGGTTACGCAAGGAGGAGCAATTCGGTTTAGTGAAGATAATAGTGTCATCAGCGTATTGCAGATTAAGAATACCATCGAAGTGTTGAGAGCGCCTGAGGCCATCAATGACCTTAGCTTCGTGAGCATTGCGAAGCAACTTGCTGAAAACGTCCGCAACCAGAGAAAACAGAAGGGAGGAGAGAGGGTCTCCTTGACGAAGACCGCATTTGATCTTAAACTTGTGGCCCTCTGAGCCGTTGATAAGGATAGAGGAGGTACCGGCGAAAAGGCTCGATTTGATCCACGCAATCCATTTGGGGCCGAAGCCCCGATGAAGGAGGATATCAAAAAGAAAATCCCAACTCACATTATCTTAAGCTTTTTGGAAATCCAGCTTGAGAAGGATGCCTTCAGATTTGGAATGGTGGCAGAGGGAAATAATCTTTTGAGCAGACTCAATGCTATCGAGAATAAAACGGTCTTTGATAAAACCTGATTGAACCGGATCAATGAGGGGCGAGATGATCGCGCATAATCTAGCGGCTAGAACTTTCATGATGATTTTGAAGGTAGTGTTGATCAAGCTAATGGGTCTAATGTCCGCTAACACATGCGCTCCCACCATTTTGGGGATGAGAACAATGTGCGCATAGTTAATTCGGTCAAAGGAGAAGGAACCCTGGTGCAGATCCTTAAACAGGTTAAACAGGTCAACCTTAAGCCAGGTCCAGAACTTTTGAAAGAAAAAAGCCGGGAAACCATCCGGTCCAGGCGCGGAGTCTCTTTTTAAAGTGAAGACAACAGATTTGATCTCTTCCATGGAGAATGGAGCCTCGAGAGAGGACTGATCAATGGAATGGGAGCCATAGAGTTGATGCCAATCAAGGGAGATCAGACGCGTTTTAGGAGAACCGATAAGATTTTTATAGAAAGAAAGGAAAGCACGGTGAATATCAGGTTCAGAGTGGAGATCCACCCCGTTATCATGGATCAAAGAGATTCGATTACAACGCTGCCTGTGAGACACAAAATTGTGGAAGAAGGCGGTGTTGCCGTTACCTTCCTTCAGCCATTTGACTCTGGCTCTTTGAGCCCATTTAGTTGGTCCTGAAGTAGGATGTCGGCATACACACGCTTGCAAACTTGGCGCTCATCGCGAGCAGAAACAGACAAAGGCCCTTGCTCTTCCATTAAATCAAAAGCTTCAATGGAAGTAAGGAGAAAGCTTTTAAGGAAGTTGGTGTTGAATTGCCTTTCTCGACGCCAGATCTTACAGCCATGTTTAATGGCATGGAGCTTAAGAAGTAGGTTGCCAAGACCGGACGACCCAGTAATAGAAGCAAGGCATTCCTCAACCAGGTTAACAAATAGCTGGTCTTGGAGCCATAACTTTTCGAAGCGGAATTGGTGATGGTGAGGGAAATGAAAGTTAGAGTATAGGGCGATGGGTACGTGGTCGGAGGACGGGTTGGGTAATGCCTTGGCGAATGAGTTGTGGAATTGGGAGAACCAAGAATGAGAAACAAGGAATCGGTCTAGTTTGGCCAAGGTTGGGGGAAGACGCTGGTTCGACCAGGTGAAGGATCTCCAATTAATCGGGAGGTCGATTAACTGGAGATCCCTGATGCAGTCATTAAAGATGCAGGATTGGGAGTAAGAGGTTACCGGGTTCGACTTTTCGGCAGCGAACCTGGTAACATTGAAGTCTCAACAAATAAAACATAGACCGTTAACGAAATTGTGTAATGATTGGAATTCGGTCCAAAAAAGAGGCCGTCGCTGCGACGAAGAGGGCCCGTAAATCGAAATCACAGTCAAAACACAATTGAGAACCGTCCAGTGAAGTTGGACGATCAAGAAGAAATTCAGATGGTGAATCGCGATCAGGGAGAAAACCGATTCTTTGAAACCCAGGAGGATGCCTCCCTTAGCGCCAACCGCATCCAGCGAAATCCATCTAGCTATGGAGGAGCCTCCTAACAATTGAAAAAGGCGGGGGGAGGGAGACTCAACCTTCGATTCCTAGATGGAAATGAGGTCGCAATGGGAGGAAGCAATAAGGTCAAAGATCGCTCTCTTTTTAATGGGGCAATTGAGACCCCGGATATTCCAAGAGATACTAATCATTAAAGGTGAGGTGCTCCCGGACTCTAATACGTTCGTTATGTCTAAGGATATTAATAGGACGAGAAGCATCAGGAACAAGCTTGAACCCCAAAGACTGGGCAATTGACACCAACTCAATATCCGAGATAGAGTCGAATTGAGGGTGGAATATAGATCCTAACAGAACGGGAGGAGAAGAAGAATTGGGTTGAGGAGAAGTCGATCCAACAAGAGTGGAAGAAGAGGAGAGCGATGTATGTTTCGCCAATAGGCGAGCACTAGATCTAATCAACCGATTAGAACGCCGGCCAGACGAAGAGGACAATCGAGGAGAGTCCGGCACATACTCGCTAGGAGGGGAGCGGGGAGACAGAGATTTGTCCTTGATAGGGCAAACCAAGGGAGAAGGGATAAGAGAGATAGCAGAGGAGGAAGGTCACTCCGGGACTCGCCGATACGGAGAATCGGGGAGAGCATCGGAAGACTGGGCCTTCCGACTGCCTCGAACCCGGTCTACCAGATCAGGCGAGAGCCACCCTAGAGTCAAAGAAGAGGAACACAGGGGTCGCAAGGCCCTACAAGGCACTCGAGGCGCAACCATAATTGTAGGAGCCGCAGTATCAATAAGGAAAAAATGCAAAATATAATCTACAGAAATACTGAAAGTGAACAGGGAGGAAACGGAACTAAAATAACTCGATACCTGTTTGGAAGCACACACGATATCCAGATCAGCTTCTTCATCCCGAAGCAAATCATCTTGATCAACCCATCCCAGGGCTTTAGAGGGAGAGGAATGCCTAGCAGTGTTCAAGAAAGGAGGAGACGGAGGAGCGCTAGAGGTAGGGAAATGCGCTAACTGTTGAAATTTCTCCCAATCAGAAGCGAAGGAGGGAACAACCTCCCAAGCAGGCCACTGACCGGCAATTGAGGAAGCGGATGGAGTTGCCTGAGCACTCTTACCAAGCGACGGAGCTTTAGAGGGGATCAGAGGAGGGGACGGCAGCGTAGCAAGGGAGGGAGAAGGAGACAAGCCCCTCGGCAGAGGCTGAGGGTTGATCCAAACCAAATTCGGTGCCTTGGACGGAGAGATCTTTGAGATACTTGGCGAAGAGTAGGGTTTGCAATGTGGCGGAAACTCCCTCCTAGCGGGAGGTTTAGAAGAAGCCTTCCCAGCACTCTACACCGCCTTAGACACCGACGAAGAGCCAGGGTGAAACACGGGGGAAGGATCAGGGTAAAATGCTGGCTTAGAGGTCCCCGGCGAAGGAGAAGCAACATGATACTGAACAGAAATGGTGAAGGTGGTGAGACCGTCTTGCAGGAAAAAAGCCTCGATACGCTCCTTTATATGGGGACAGTGGAACAAAGCTTCAACCTGAAGGCTGCCGGATGCAAGCCTAGCGCAGGAAGAAATGCTAACAATCTCCCCTATACATCTGGCCATGGGACCAATTTGTCGCAGAGAATCACAAAAGGGGGGAAGACCCACCAGAGAGAATTTGATAGGCGCAGGGTCTAGAGCCGAAGATGGAGAGTTAATCAGGACCCATTTGCGAATGGATAGTGAAATAGTGCCAATCGCAAGAGAAGAATTAGCACAAAGCTCTTCGAAGATCTTGGGAGAGGGGCATCGGATGATAGCGTCTCCGTTAGAGCATGAGTAGAGCACCCAATCCCAATCTCTAATGCTACAAGAGTTGCAAAGAAACGAATTAAGGGTGTAGAAAGGAATCGAACCTCCGAGGAAAGAGATGGCCCCGTAAGTGCTAAAAAACTTCAATCTATCAGAAAGCTCCGTATCCGGGAGAAAAACTTGAGTCACGACCGGCTTAACCGGAGGAAGAGAAGGGGCTGATAGAGCGATAGACTCAGAAGGAGCAGTAACAGGCAGACGAGAGGCAGAAGGGGGGGTCGGGAGAAGGGGCGACCTGGAAAAAGCTTTCTTTTTCTTCGGCTTGGCCGAGGGAAGGTCCGCCAGCTTCCGTTGCAAAGCCGGAAAGTCAAGAGCTACAAGCATCTGGTCAGCGATCGGGACCCCCACGAAAAGGCCCAAAAGTTTTTGGAGGGCGAAGCAGCGGTGACGCGCATAGCCCTCCTTTAGGCAGAATAGACATTTCATCTTGGAAACGCAAGATAGCTTCAAATGTCCCGGTTGGAGGCACCGGAAACAGGTGAGCGAAGAGTGGTGAGAATAAGATTGAGGAGAGGAGGAAGATGAAGAGATAGTGTGGGCGAGAGGGCGGGAAAGCTGATGATAAGAAGCCTCTGGAGAATAGAGACGACTGAGCCTAAGGGGCCCAGAAATAGTAGACCCAAAACCGGTATAAGACCAACCAGGCCGCTGGCCATAAGAAATCTTTTTTTTTTCTTTTTTTTTTTAACAACTTCAACCCACGAAAGCTCCATGGGCCCAAAGAGAAAAGGCCCACCAAGGGTAGAAAGAGCACCGAAGGAGGATGGCGATCTGCTGTGGCTGAGAAAGCACAGCCACCTGAAACCCTCCCGAACGAGAGGCGAGCGGGGGGGGGGGGGGGCGAAGCGCAGGGAAGAGGGGGGAAAGAGAGTAAGAGCTAAGGGGAGGAGGACAGAAAATCTAGAGATTAAAGATAAAGAGACGAAGGGAGCTCAGGAAAACAGCTCTCCTGTCAGACTAAAGAAACTGCCGCACAAACACAAAAACCAGAATAACCGAAACCAAAACGCAGTCTAAAAACACAGGCGTCGGAATAAAAAAAACCACAGCAAAAGATAAACTTACAGTGAGCGGAAGCGATCGAGCCGGGAAACAACGAACAGAAACAAACCTTGACAGTACCTACACGCGAAGAGGGGAGGGGCCGAAACGAGACTGAGGGCAGGGGGAAAAATGCTGCAGCCCGCTAGCAAGGGAGGAGAACAGCTAGAACAGATGGGAAAGCAATGGTGGAGGAAGCCAGGCACCCTGAACCACCTGGAGGCGCGCACAGCACCGGGAATCCGAAGCCCACGAGGAAAACGAGGAAAGGGATGAGGCGAAAATGGGATGAGAGAGGGCGAAACAAAAAGGGCTAGAGGAGAAAGCGAAGACGAGCAGCTTTAATGAAGGGGCAACAGGGAGAGGGTGAGCCGGAGCACCGGATCTGAGCACAGAAGAGCCGGAGAGAAGCCAAATTTTAAGATGCCAGGGTTTACAACATGTAGTTGATTATACATATTCTGATCTGCTAATTGTGGTATTATATTCTGGCTACATGTACTTTGATCTGGTAATCTTTCATGAGAGATACCAGGCTGTGGAGGTGGCCTAGCCATCTGCATAAAACCATGAACAAGTTCTATATTAGGTAATTGTTTGGAAGAAATTCTTTTAGGTGTAAGATCTTTTATTCTGCGAAATATAAGTAATCTTCGTATGAATCTGTAATACCCCTAATTTTCTTGCTACATATGTGTGTGTGTGTGTGTGTGTGTGTGTGTGTGTGTGTGTGTGCATTGAGATTATTATTTTTTCAAACACTACACTATTATTTTTATGTTAGTATAGTTATATTTTTTTAAAAGAGCCCAACTTGTTTTGTTTTTAAAAAGCCCAACATTTTCTTTTTAAGCTCAATCCAATAGTATTTAGGGCTTAAGTGCAATTATATAAAGTTTGAGGGGTTATGTGCAAAAGTGGAGGACACCTAAGCCTTCTACACTTCTCCACACACCTCTCCTTCTCTCTTTTTCCTTCTTTCTGCAGACAGCCAGCAGTAGACAGCAGCTGCAGCCTTTTTCTTTCCCCTTTTTCTCTATTTATTTACCTTCAACTACTACTACTACTACTGCTTACTACTACCTACTACTACACTTCTCTTCTTCTCTCTTTTCTTTCTTTACTGCCGGCAGCAACAAACAACAGTAGCTTTCTTTTTCTTCTCTCTTTTTCTATATATTTACTACTACTTGCTACTACTTCAACTACTACTACTTACTACTACTTAACTACTTCCAACAACTACTACTACTTTACTACTTCTTCAACTATTACTACCTACTACTCCTACTACTACTACTACCCACTACTACAACTACTTTTGGATTGGAGCAAGAAGTCAAGAAGACTAAAGGTGCAAGGATGAGAAGTAGCAACTTCAAGCTTGCAAACAATCAAAGTGGGTATTCTTCATACCTCTTGTGTTATTATTATTATTTTTCTTCATATATGGAATGAATGATTGATGCTTGCTAGAAATTGTAGTGAGTGTTTACTTGTGTGGATTTTATATGCATAAATATACTAGTGAATAAATAAATATTTGTTCTTTGTGTTAAGAATGATAGTATAAGTGTAAAGATGTGATTTTGTGATGTTGTAGAGTAAATTGTCTAATTAAATTTTCATGTTTGAATTCTTAAAGTCCTTATAATTAGTAAGTTAGTATCTTGATTAGTAACTTTACATTGATAGTAAGCTACTAGCATTGTACTAATAATGTTAGTGAGCTTTGTTGAAATGTTAGTAAGCTACTAATGAGTTAGTAAGCTTAACTGTAATGTTAGTAAGCTACTAATGAGTTAGTAAGCTTAGTTTTAGTTATGATGTGAGTAAGCTTAGTTGTAATGTTAGTATGTTAGTAAGTTAAATAGATTAGTATGGTAGTAAATTAGTAAAGTAAACATGCTAGAACGTCTTGTTAGTGAGAAGTTAGGAAGTTGGAAATATAGACTTGATCTTGTTATGCTAGTAAGCAAATTGAAGGAGTTAGTAAGCACCTAGTCTTAATAACAAAAATGCAAGTTCGAGATTAGTAGGTGGAAGGACGGTTGAATCAAGGACGTGATTAACTTGTGAAGTTAGTAATGCATGGTAGAAATAGTAATTCAAAGTAGAGTTAGTAGTCACTTAAAGTAATGGTAGTAAGTGGATAGTGGTAAAAAGCCATAGTCGGATACTTGATTAACTGATTTATGATAGTATAGTAATGGTAATTAGATAGAAAAGTCACTTGTAATTGCATGCTTAGCTAATAAAAAGCTCATGACAAGTTAAGTAGATTGTAGTAAAGAACTATTGGTGCATAGAAGAGATTGTAGGCATGATTACGGTGATTGATGGAATACCGTACGCTTGTGTATGCGGGTATGCATACTTGGATATTTACATATGGTAGTGTTTTGTGCACATTGAGTGCACTAGTGTGGTGCATGTTGGGCCGACCTCTTAGCATGATTGGAGGCTAGGCCGAACCCTAACTAAATCAAGGTGAGACTTGTTAGGTTGGATTCACTTTGAACCTAGTTAGTGAATTAAGAAATTAATTTAGATGATTGATAAGGACAGACACTAGTCGGGCGTGTACTACTCACCTGTCAAGGGGACACGTGCGGCGTCGTCTCGTCTAGGACACGTGCGACGTGGTCTCGACTGTTGATTCCTGAGATTTAGTGATAGAGATGTCAAAATCTAAGGGAATAGACCCTTATGAGTACGTTATGTTCTAAGTTATCCATATGAACAATGAGCTAGAGTGTAACTCTCAGTCTCTGGCGGAGTAGGGAAAGGCTCTGCCGATTTGCCCTATGTTCGGATAACTTATGGTAAAGTCCGGGTGTGAAGAAGGACCACCGATTCCGACAGGATTGCAGCGAAGCTGAACGATCACCAGCCTGTCGGGAGTAGAGAGACCACCGGCTGGTAGAGTGGAGAGAGACCACCGATTCCGATAGATCGGGGTGATCACCGACTTTCGAAAGTGGAGAAAGACCACCGATCTGATGCAGTAGACGGAATAGACCGTATTTACTGTAGCTCTACCAGTCACTAAATAAATGTCAGGAATAGGAAGGAGTACAAGAGTAGGATGCATGGCGAGGGATTGAACCCTATCATCTGGAGAATACGAACTCAATTTGGGGAGTGATATGGCTAAAAATGGGGTTAAATCGGAACCGTCCAGATGGGGCACGAATCTTGAAGCTCAGGAATAAAACGGTAATTTCACATACAGATGGGTCCGAAACGGGTACTAGGTCTCCTTCTCACAGACCCAACACCCCACAAACGGATCCACTCCGACTGGGTACGGGTCCCGACCCAAAACAGACCCAGATCAGCAAGAGAAAAATCAGGGTCACTAATCTGACTGGATCAACAGGCCTGATTTGCTCTCACCGGGAATCAAGGGCCAGTTTCCTAAACAGATTGGGAGGGATTTTCTACTGACAGTTACACAGGAAATCAAGCCCTTAATCACTCCCCTGGCGACTATAAAAACCTCCCCCTACCACTGTGACCAGGTAATCACTCTTTTTCCACCTTAAGCTCTTTCTTAATCACCATTGGTTACTGACAAGAGCGTCGGAGGGTGCATCGCCGGAATCAACCCCGGTGTATTGCACTTCCTTGTAGGTTGTGGCAGGAATCGGAAGGATTGGATCCGCTGTTCAGGTTTTTCTCGAACTCACAAATCTCATCTGTTTATCCCCACACCAAAATCAGCGGTAACAGATTGGCTCCGTCTGTGGGAAAGCCACACGAACAGCCTCCGCCTCTTCCTTGTCGTCTACCCCTTCTCCAACCATGCCTCCCAAAAAGGTCAGATCTAGGGGGTCCAACCGCGGACCAAATCCCACTGATCAGCCAGAGGAAGTCCCCGTCCAACCCGCTCCACATCCTGAGCAACTTCCTCCCCCGATCCAACAGGGCCAGCCTCCTCTTCCCAAACAACAACCCCCCAATGGTCCTGCCGGCCATAACGGGCGGAGGCAGAAGCAGCCCCTCCACCCAGACCACGTCTCGGTTCACAATGCCTCCTCGGATTCAATGGCTTCTCATCACCCCGAACTCCGCAACACAGTTCTGAACTGCCAAAAGGATGAGGACCTTCGCACCCACCTAGATGAGAGGCGGGCCCAAGAGGGAGCCTCCCGCCAGCATCATGGTGAGCAATCTCCTCATCGCCGAGACGGTAGAAGGTCTCCGGACCGAAGGGGCCGGGCAGCATCTCCCGAGCACCGTAGGAGGAGGCCACATTCCCCCGCGGATCGGCATCATCCGAGGAACAATGAGGCACCTATCACTCGTGCCGAGTTCCTACAATTTCAGGAGACCGTGCTGCAGGCCCTCAACCTTCGCCCCAACAACCAAAATGCCCAGAGGGTTTCAACACCCCCGCGGGTTCCCAGTCCTCGCCACCGATCCAGAAGTCCTCCCCCGGCTCCCAGTCGCCAGCAGCACCCCTATAGTCCTCGCCGATCCCAGGACTACCGACGCCGCAGTCCCCGTTCCCCTTCCTATGAAGAAGAGTCCCGGGGATCGTTTGATTACCAACGGAGGGACGATGCCCTCTACTGTCGTATCCACGAGGTGGAGAGGCGCATTGGTCGCATGGACAAAGAGGAGGAGTCGAGAGCAGGGACCGTCCGCCCCAGCAGACCCCCTTCTCTCGGACAATGATGGAGGCCCCCATACCGAGGGGTTTCAAACCCCTGCAGTTTAAAACGTACTCAGGGGAATCCGACCCAGTTGATCACGTCGAAAGCTTCAAGACCTTAATGCTGATCCATCAAGCTTCCGACGCCATGCTCTGCAAGACCTTCCCCGCCACCCTCAGGGGGTCGGCTCGGGAATGGTACTCCAGGCTCGCTCCCTCTTCCATCTTCTCGTTCGAGCAGTTTGAAACGCTCTTCATAACTCACTTAGTGAGTAGCAGGCGAGCTGAGAAGACGAGCCTCTCCCTACTCAACCTGCGACAGGAGAGGGGGGAAAAGCTGAGGAACTATGTGAGGAGATTCACCGCAGAGGTTAGGTCTATCGCCTCCCTAGACCAGTCAGTGGCGACTATTGCGTTCCAGTCGAACGTCCTCAACTCCAACCTCCGGTCGTCCCTCGCTAAGAAGCCCCCGCACAACTTTGCCGATCTCCTCCTAAGGTGCGAGAAGTACATCCGGGCGGAGGAGGCCGAGTGCCTCCCAAACTTCGGGGGAGCCGCCTCCGGCTCGAAGAGGAAGGCAGCAGAGGAGGAAGGGTCCAAAAAGTTGCAGAAGGATAATGGCGGACAGCGCCGTCCTTCCCCCAGGTTCGAGAAGTTCACTCCCCTCACCACTAATGTCTCCACCATCCTGATGGAAGTGGAGAAAGAAGGAGCCATACCTCCGGCTCCGAGAATGAACACCCTGGCCAAGAGGAGGAACAAAGAGAAATGGTGCCGTTACCACCGGGACCACGGCCATGACACCAACGACTGCCGAGCGTTGAAAAATGAGATAGAGGCCCTCATCCAAAGGGGACAGTTGGCCAAATTTGTAAAGGCAAATGATCGGGCGGATCGCAACACTCCTTCGCCTCGGGGGGCTAACAAGCGCTCCGAGCGGCGCGATGAGACCCCCGAGTTCGAGGAAGAACGAGTTCTACACCTCATCCACAGAGGCCCCATGGGGGGCTCCTCCAACTCCTCCCGGAAGGCCTTCGTCCGAGAGGTCAACTCGGTTCACAGCGCCCCTCCCGCCAAAGGCCTCGGCATCCCAGTGATTTTCTCCGATGAAGACCTCGAGGGAGTCCGAATTCCCCACTGCGACGCACTTGTCATCGACCTTCGCATGGCAAATTTTAAGGTGTAGAGGGTCCTAGTTGACAATGGGAGCTCGGTGAACATTCTCTTCCTCTCGGCCTTCCGAGGGCTGCAGCTGTCACGGGATCGCTTCAAGCCGGCCGGCTACACGCTCCACGGGTTCACGGGGGTTCCAGTAACGGTCGAGGGGGTTATTACCCTCGACGTAACTGCTGGGAAGACCCCTACTACCCGGACCGAGCCGATGGACTTTATGGTCGTCGACGTCCCGGCCGCATATAATGTCATCCTAGGCCGACCCGGCCTAGCTGCCCTGGAAGCTGTCCCTTCAGCGTACCACCTCAAAATGAAGTTCCCCACTCGGTCGGGAGTGGGAGAAGTCAGGGGCAGCCAAGAGACGGCTCGGAAGTGCTATATGACATCCACTGGGGGACCGGTGCTCTCCCTCGAGACTCAAGAAATCCCCGAGCCGAATGTCCGACCCACGTTCGAGCCGGCGGACGAGTTGGAAGAAGTGCTTTTCTCGGACGAGGACCCGAGTCGAAAGTTCCTCATCAGTAAGTCCTTGCCAACTGCCCTATGTTCCGACTTGGTGCAGTGTATCCGGGAGAACCGCGACCTGTTTGCTTGGTCCGCAGCGGATATGCCCGGAATTTCCGAGGACCTTCTAGTGCACCGCCTCAGCATTAAACCGGGGTGCAGACCGGTTCAGCAGAAGAGGCGTAAGTTCGCCCCCGAGCGGCAACAAGCCATCAAGGAGGAGGTGGAAAAGCTCTTGAGAGCTCGGTTCATACAGGAGGTGAACTATCCCGAGTGGCTCTCCAATGTGGTCATGGTTAAGAAGTCCAATGGCTCTTGGAGGATATGCATCGACTTCACCGACCTGAATAAGGCGTGTCCGAAGGATCCATTCCCTCTCCCAAATATCGACACCCTCATTGATGCCACCTCAGGCCATGAGCTCCTCAGCTTCATGGACGCCTTCTCTGGCTATAATCAGATCCGAATGTTCCCCCCGGACATTCCGAAGACCTCCTTCGTTACCGACCAGGGCCTCTACTGCTATAGAGTCATGGCGTTCGGGTTGAAGAACGCTGGGGCCACCTACCAGCGCCTCGTCAACAAGGTCTTCCAAAGCCAGATAGGCCGCAACATGGAAGTGTACGTCGACGACATGCTCGTTAAGAGCATCCGAGGTACCGACCACGTGGCCGACCTCCAGGAGGCATTCGGCGTGTTGAGGAGGCACAACATGCGGCTTAACCCGAACAAGTGTGCATTCGAGATCTCATCGGGAAAGTTCCTCGGCTTCATGGTGAGCCAGCGAGGGATTGAAGCAAATCCCGAGAAGATCAAGGCCGTACTACACATGGCCCCGCCCCGGAACGTCAAGGAGGTGCAGAAGCTTACGGGCCGGCTCGCCGCTATTGGCCGGTTCCTCTCGAAGTCTGGGAAAAAGTGCCTCCCCTTCTTCAAGGCTCTCAGGAGGGCCAAGGGTTTCGAATGGAGGCAACCATAACAGGAGTCGTTCGACCAACTGAAGGCCTACTTGGTCAATCCTCCCCTGCTCAGCAAGCCGTTCCGGGGGAACCCCTCTTCATCTACTTGGCTGCTTCTGAGCAGACCCTAAGTGCTGTGTTGGTCAGGGAAGAAGACCGGGCTCAGAGGCCCATTTACTATGTGAGCAAGGTGCTTCGGGATGCCGAGCTCCACTATCCAAAGATAGAGAAGATGGCCTACGCCCTGGTCATGGCGGCGAGGAAGCTCCGTCCATACTTTCGGTCCCACTCGGTTGTGGTCCTCACCGACCAACCGCTGAAGCAGATCCTCCACAAGCCTGAAACCTCGGGCCGGTTAATGAAGTGGTCCATAGAGCTGAGCCAACATGACATCTCCTACCAACCTCGGACTGCAATCAAGGCTCAGGCCCTTGCCGACTTCATCGTCGAGTCCACCATTCCCGAGGGCAACCACGTCCCAAACGAACCCCCCATTTGGACAGTTTTCGTGGACGGATCCTCCTGCAACGAGGGTAGCGGTGCCGGCATCATCCTGAACGGCCCTGATGACTTCGTCCTCCAGTATGCCCTCCGCATGAACTTCAAGGCCTCAAATAACGAGGCGGAGTATGAGGCACTAATCGCGGGCCTCGGACTCGCCCGAAGTGCCGGGGCACAGCGCCTCCGAGTCCATAGTGACTCTCAGCTAGTTGTGAACCAAGTCTTGGGCGAGTACGAGGCGCGAGACGAACGAATGGCGAAGTACCTCGCCAAGGTCCGAGCCCTCATGAGCCGGTTTGAAGAGGCACTCATCCAACGAGTCCCTCGAGAGGAGAATTCACAGGCCGACGCCCTCTCCAAGTTGGCCTCATCCTCCCTCCAGGGTCTCGAGCAGACTGTTTTGATCGAGGTCCTTCCAAGGTCGAGCATAGAAGACGAGACCCCCGGCTTAGTGGAATCATTGCCGGTCCTACTGCAAGATAACTGGATGAAACCGTTAGTGGAGTTCTTAAGGGACGGACTCCTCCCCGAGGACCCCAAAGAAGCACGCCGAGTCAGGACCCGGGTCGAGCGGTATGTCCTGATCGAGGGGATCTTATACAAGCGCTCCTTCTCGCAAATTGACGGCCGACCATACCTAAGGTGCCTCTCCCCAGAACAGGCCAACTATGCCTTACAGGAGCTCCACGAAGGCATCGGCGGAGCACATTCAGGGTCCAGATCTTTGGCTCAGAAGGTTCTGAATTACGGATACTTCTGGCCGACCCTCCTTCAAGATGCCGAGCGACACGTTCGGTAATGTGGCTCTTGTCAAAGACATTCCAACGTGCGTCGCCTCCCTCAAGCCAACCTTGCCTCCCTATCAAGTCCTATCCCCTTCTCAATGTGGGGGATGGATTTACTAGGGCCTTTCCCTCCAGCTCCAGGTCAGTTCAAGTTCTTGGTCGTAGCCATCGACTACTTCTCGAAGTGGATCGAGGCCGAGCCCCTCGCCACTATCACCGAGAACAAGGTGCTTCAATTCTTCTGGAAGAGCGTCATCTGCAGATTCGGCGTCCCCCGTGTCCTCGTAACGGATAATGGGACTCAGTTCACCGGTGCGGCATTCCGAGCTCTGTGTGAGGACCTTGTTATCCAACAGCGCTTCTCTTCCGTCTCACACCCGCAGTCGAACGGCCAAGCAGAAAATGCCAATCGGCAGATCCTCACAGGTATCAAGAAGAGGCTGGACAAATGTTCCAAAGGCTTATGGGTTGACCAACTCCCTAACGTACTGTGGAACTACCGCACAAACAAACGGACCCCCACAGGAGAGTCCCCTTTCAACCTCACCTATGGGTCCGAGGCGGTGATACCCCTCGAGGTCGGGATACCTTCCCCTCGCCTCGCAGCCTACAATGAGGAACAGAATGCCAGAGACCTCAGGGTGAACTTAGATCTGGTGGACGAACTGAGGGAGAGAGCATCAATTCGGCAACAGAACTACCGAAGGAGGGTGGAATTGGCATATAACAAGAAAGTCCGATCCACCAATCTCAAGCAAGGGGACTTGGTCCTGAGAAAACTAGCCATATCCTTCCCTAATCAGAAGAGCAAACTGGCTCCGAACTGGGAACGGCCTTACAAAATCACAAGGGTAGTTCGGCCCGGAGCATATCGTCTGGAAGATCTAGAGGGCAGAGAGATTCTGAGGACCTGGAATGCCGACCACCTCCTAAAATACCAAGAAAGCGCCTCGGCGCCTCTCTAAGTATTACAGGATATCGAGCCATTCCTCTCCTCTAACTTGTAATTCATTTTTTAAGTTGTTGCATGTAAAAACGGTTCGCCATCAATTATCAATAAAGAATGCTCCTTCATACTTATAAATTTGCTTACTTCTCTCCGCCTTTACCTTTTATTTCTTTTATTTTTCAACCAATGGTTCAGAGTCCAATGTCCGGCTCGACTTTACTTCCTCGGCCCGCCTCCGGGCGAGCCAGAAGTAGACCGCCGTTCGGAACTGCCCCTACAACCGTTGAATTACACCGATGGTTCGGAGTCCAACACTCGGCTCGACTTTACTTCCTCGGCCCGCCTCCGGGCGAGCCAGAAGTAGATCGCCGTTCGGAACTGCTCCCACAACCGTTGAACTACACCGATGGTTCGGAGTCCAACACTCGGCTCGACTTTACTTCCTCGGCCCGCCTCCGGGCGAGCCAGGAGTAGATCGCCGTTCGGAACTGCTCCCACAACCGTTGAACTACACCGATGGTTCGGAGTCCAACACTCAGCTCGACTTTACTTCCCCGGCTCGCCCTTAGGCGAGCCAGAAGTAGATCGCCGTTCGGAACTGCTCCCACAACCATTGAACTACACCGATGGTTCGGAGTCCAATACTCGGTTCGAATTTACTTCCCCGGCTCGCCCTTAGGCGAGCCAGAAGTAGATCACCGTTCGGAACTGCTCCCACAACCGTCGAGCAACGCTAGCGCTGGTTCGGATTACATTGTTCGGATAGGAACACATCTACTCAAATCCTCGAGCCGAGCGGACGAGGGACCGACCCTCGTATATGGCGAAAAATCCTTCCGAGGCAAAGTCACCGTTGGATCATCTCAGAATGCGTGCTGGAGTGTGATGAACGAACTTGACCATGTCACGCGTCCACAAAACGACAAGATAGTGTTTTCTTGGGACTCGTGCTGTAATACCCCGTATTTCTGAAATATATAAATGGTTTGAAATATATATAATAAAAAGAATTTGACTTGGTTCTATAGGATATTCCTATAGAAAGGATTTATAAAAACCGGGTATGGGAAAGAGATTTATCCCATATCGCTGGTTTCCTTAAATAAAATATTAAATAAATACTAATTGCCAATGATCATTAGTCACCAATTCGGTTAACCACCTTTTGAGAGGCAGCCTGTGGTGGGCAGTTGTACTACATAGTATCTAATTTGTCTATAAAATTGTATAGAAATTGTCCGGGCTCGGGGCAGGGGCGTTACAAATGGTATCAGAGCCGACTTTCGACGCCGAGGGTGTGAGAGCAGTGAGTTATGGACTCCAGGATGATCGGCGGAGTGAGACAGATGGACAGAGATCCACAGAATGATCCCGGCGGAGTGAGACAGATGGACAGAGATCCACAGAATGATCCCAGAGTGGGGTCGGTCTCCAGGATTCCAATGGGGTCGGTCTCCAGAATTCCAAAGACGAGAGTGACGCTCACAGAAATGCTCTACATCGGCTAGAAAGTAGATCCTGCACTAGATTGTGCATGCCCCGTGCTCATCAGCGAGGACGCTGATTTCTGAAGGGGGGGTGTGTGTAATACCCCGTATTTCTGAAATATATAAATGGTTTGAAATATATATAATAAAAAGAATTTGACTTGGTTCTATAGGATATTCCTATAGAAAGGATTTATAAAAACCGGGTATGGGAAAGAGATTTATCCCATATCGCTGGTTTCCTTAAATAAAATATTAAATAAATACTAATTGCCAATGATCATTAGTCACCAATTCGGTTAACCACCTTTTGAGAGGCAGCCTGTGGTGGGCAGTTGTACTACATAGTATCTAATTTGTCTATAAAATTGTATAGAAATTGTCCGGGCTCGGGGCAGGGGCGTTACACGTGCCCCCCCTCGTGATCCGCGCCCTGATCAAGATCCGCCATCCAAATCAGGCCACATGGCCGCAGCTTCGAAACAGCTACACCTCAGCTGCGGCACCGAGCCGCACCGGAGGGTGCCGAGCAAGATTCAGAACCCCGGCTAAAGCGTGAGTTTCGAGGCCAAGATGCTCGACGAAGCAAACACTCGCCTCTCGCGGTTCATTACAAGCCTACTCTAGCTAGCGCAATTACAACACTACGACAAGCAAGCCAACTCCAATTTCATTAATATAACTTGGATAAATTTACAAAAAGATTACAACAAAAGACCGTTCGGAGGCCCAAAGACACAATACGACCCGTTCACTACTTCCGCGGAAGGGGGACGCTCCGATTCAGGGACACCTTGGGTCGGCGCTTCTTGACCCCCGAGCTCGTCTCTAGGCCGACGAATCGAGATGCCCCCTCGTCGCTGACCCTGACGGTCGCTCCAACCGAAGCACCACTTGAAGATACCGCTACTCCACTTTGGGCGTCGGCTGCTGTCCGACCTATGATGGGAGTTCGGCTCGCGAGTTGATAGAACGTGATCCCTCGGTCAATCTCTTCGCAAGTACACGAAGTACTCCGAACATGAGCCCTCACCGGCTGAGGTTTAAGCCGAGCAACCTCTTCCTCCAGTTCGACGATCCTGTCCTTCAGCGTATCGTCCCTCACAATTACCTTGAACCGAGGAAGCTTCGCCGAACCGGGATACTCGGCGCTATCAGATATGACACGGCGCAGATGGGTCACCTCGATACTCTTGTCGACCGTTACCCTTTGCAGCTGTTCTACCCTCCTTGCAAAATCGTCGTGCTCGGCTAAAGCCCGGGCCAACTCTCCCTCCTTCGCAGCGAGTTCGGCCTCGACTATCCGCAGATGGTGCAACTCGAACAACAACTCGCTATTTCTCTTCTCTACGTTATGGAGTATTCTCCTCGTCAGATGGACCTCGCCCTCGAGGCGATCCTCTCGGGACTGCTGAAACAACTCCTCACGGTGCCGAGCTGCCGCGGTGGTACGAGTCTGCTCGGCGATCTGAAATAAAAGAGGGACAACATTGAAGAACTACATGACCGAACCAAACACCTAGACGAGTTCAAAACCAAAACAATCTTTTTTCATTTCATTCATCAGAGCGGTGGCCAGTCCGCAAAAGGCATTACACTTTAAAAAAAAGGGGGGGGGAGAACAAAAACTACAAAAAATTATGAGGGGATCAGGGGTCCACCTACGTCGCCGCTTCGACCACAGGCGCATCGCCAGATGGCCCCTCGTTTCTCCCCTCGGCCTGGGGATCTGCCACCGAAGGGTTGGCCTCCTCCTCTTCCTCCTCCTCGTCGCCCTCCCCCTCGTCACCTTCGGCTTCCTCCTCCTCGCCGCCTGAGGGCGACCCCGGCCACAGCCTATAGCCGACCCGCTCAAAGCCGGGGACACGTTCCTGAACATGGTCGAGTGCCCTCTGATAGGACATCTCCATGTTCTTGGCCATGTGTTTCTTCATCTAGGCCTCACACTCGGCCTCGATCTCGACCCTAATCTTCGAGGCCAGGGCCTCCTTCTCTGCCTTCAGATCGGCCAGAGACTTCGCCGATGCGGCCAGTTCCTCGGCAGCCTTAGCAGCCTTGGTCGACTCCGCATCAAGTCGCCCCTTAGCTCTCACCAAGTCGGCCACAAGATCGGCGACCCGAACTTCCAAGGCCTCGACTCGCCTCTGCTCGGCCTCGAGTTGCCGAACCGCCTTGACCTTCTCCACCCTGTCTTTGTCGCTGGAGGCCTTCAGCTCCTTCTCCTGCGCGGCGAACGTCTCGAGGAGATGGCCGAAGTGGCAAGTGGCCTGTGACGACAACGATAAGCGCAATATACAAGCCGAGCAGAAAACTTGAAGAAATTCGCAATGAGAAACTTACCGATACGAGCGACCGAGCCACTTCGTAAGTGTCGTCACCGACCGTCCCCGCCTTTAGCACGGCTCTGTCCTTCGGGGTCGCCAGGTGCTTGACGACCTGCACCGACATCTGCGAGTTTTCGAGGAATCTGTCGTGATTCTTCACCCACCAGTTCGACACGAACAGCTGCTTGTGCTGCTCGGTCAGGAACTCCTCGGCCGCCTCAGTCAACCTCGGAGCCTCGAGCGACAACGCCGCGTTAACATCGAAGGCCCCTCCAACCGGGGCCGAGGCCACAGGCACCGAGTGCTCCTCGGCAACAACCACCTCCGAAGGCGCCTCAGTAGTCGGAGGAGGCGGGGTGGTAGTCGAAGCGACCCTGGGCTGCGGAGTCGACGAGGCAGCCATGGTTGCCCTCTTCCTCTTCCTACCCCCGGCCAATTTGGACCTATCGGCCATCATGGCGTTGAAGTCTATCTTCATCGCTTCTGCATCAAACAAAATAAAAACAAAGTCAGCAAGACGAGCTAAACACTTGGAAGAAAAACAAAAATAAACGAGATGTCAGGAGCATACTCGGGTCGATGGGGCTAAGGCCGGACCCGAACAGCACCTCCTCCGTCAACTCCCTCCAACTTAACAATGGGAGGGCCATGATCTTCCTCGCTACCTCCTCCTCGGCCGCAGACAACACGGGGTCGGCTCTAGCGAACTTGGGCACCTCCGGTTTCCATCGGGTCGGAATTTGCAATATTGGTTCCCCCCTTAGTATAAAGAACTTTTCTTTCCAGCCTTTAATTGAGTCTGGGTTTTCTATGATCCGAACGCCCTTCCTCGGCCCCATGTAGTAACGGTGCTCGGTCTTATGCATCCGGTTTATCCGATATAGGCCTCGGAAGACTGTCAGATCCGGCTCGACTCCTGCATTTTGGCACTGGAGCAGGAAGGCGTTCACATGACGCCATGTGTTCGGCATGAACTGGGTCGGCGCGAGGCAGAACCACCCAAGGAGCTGACGAATGAAAGGGTGCAGCAGAAAATGTAGTCCGGCATTCAAGGAGTCGAAGTCGAACATGCACATATCCGATGACGACAGCTTAGAATTCGCTCGCATTCCAGCACCAGGGACCATCAACTTATACTCCGGAGGGATGGCGAATCCCTTTCTTATCCGAAGGAGATCCCTCTCGGATAGCACCGACCCGATCTCGTCTACCTCGGTAAGAAGTGATGGATTGGGCTCCTCGTATACTTCCGACTGACCGAAGATCGCCTTCTTCAAAAGATCACCTTCGTACTGCCTAACCCCCGAATGCCCGGACAGTACAGAAGGATATCGCCCCCATCTCGGGAGCCTGCTTCGGATTCTCGACAATCACCTCAACCACGGGTGATTGCATTTCCACCCTCCTCTTCTTCTGCACCTTCCTCGCCTCGGTCACCGACGGCTCGGCTACCTGCTTCCCCTTCCTACTGATCTCCGCCTGCCTTCTCTCCTCGGCGCCATCATTGCCCGAGGACGAGGCCTCACTTCCCGAGTTCACTCTTGACATCTCTAAAGAAAAAAGCTAAGGCTAGTGGACTGACCTTTGAAGTGACGTCTACGGTCGGAATGAACTCGCCGGAAATTGCCTGGCCCACGCGACAGCTAGCGCAACCACCTTGGAGCGAAAATCGCCACTAGTAGAGAGCACAGAGTAAAAGTGAAATCTTAAAGAGTGAAAAGTGGGAAATGAGCTTGGGGGTGGGGGAATGATCTTTTATAACCCCAAAAGCCAGTTTGGGCCACCTTGGGAATCTAAAAAGCCCATTAAGAAGCCAAAGCGGAGCGTTACGACGCTTCAATTTCAACAACAGGGAATCCTAGTTTTCACCAAGTCCACGACTCGGCCACCGGTGTGCCTAACCGAGCTGCCGAACAGCTTGAATGGGCAACCGAGCCACTGAGTCTCTTCAAAACAGCTCCAAGCTGCTAAGTCTCCACACCTCGGCCAACCGCCTCGAGCTTCCAAGCCGAGAGGACGAGGAACCGACCCTCGTATATGGAGAAAAATCCTTCCGAGGCGAAATCACCGTCGGATCTCTCCAAAATTTGTGTCAGAATTCGATGGACGGTTCAGATCGCGCCACGCCCACAAAACGACAAGATCACGTTTTCTCGTGATCTGAACCCCATCCTCGTGATTCGCACCATGATGGACGCACCAGATCCGACCACGTGCACCTTCCGAACTGCCTGCCGCCGGCGTGCTTAACCGAGCTACCGAACAGCTTGGCCATGCAGCCGAGCTACTGGGCTAGAAGGTCACGACCCATCAAGACTAACATTCTTCGAAACGTCCAACTCCATGCCTCGACTAAAAGCACCGAGCCTTTGAGCCGAGAGGACGAGGAACCGACCCTCGTATATGGAGAAAAAACCTTCCGAGGCGAAATCACCGTCGGATCTCTCCAAAATTCGTGTCAGAATTCGATGGACGGTTCAGATCGCGCCACGCCCACAAAATGACAAGATCACGTTTTCTCGTGATCTGAACCCCATCCTCGTGATTCGCACCATGATGGACGCACCAGATCCGATCACGTGCACCTTCCGAACTGCCTACCACCGGCGTGCTTAACCGAGCTACCGAACAGCTTGGCTGAGCAGCTGGGCTACTGGGCTCGGAAGATAACGACCCACCAAAGACCCTTCAAGGTCTCCAACTCAGTGCCTTGGCCAACGGTACCGAGTTTCCGAGCCGAGAGGACGAGGGACCGACCCTCGTATATGGCGAAAAAACTCGCCGACCTACCTCAACCGTTGGATCTTGTCGAAAAGCACACTCGGCATGATGGACGGCTCAGATCTCGCTACGTCCACTAAATGACAAGATAGTGTTTTTTGGGGATCCGCGCTGAGATGGACGCTCAGGATCATGCCACGTACTTTGGCTTATTCCGAGCTACATGTGCCGAGCCGAGAGGACGAGGAACCTATCCTCTTATGCCGCGGAAGAGCCTGCCGAGCCGAGAGGACGAGAAACCGACCCTCTTATGCCGCGGAATAGCCTGCCGAGCCGATAGGACGAGGAACCGATCCTCTTATGCCGCAGAAAAGCATGCCGAGCCGATAGGACGAGGAACCGATCCTCTTATGCCACGGAAAAGCATGCCGAGCCGATAGGACGAGGAACCTATCCTCTTATGCCGCGGAATAGCCTGCCGAGCCGAGAGGATGAGAAACCGACCCTCTTATGCCGCGGAAAAGCATGCTGAGCCGATAGGACGAGGAACCGATCCTCTTATGCCGCGGAAAAGCATGCCGAGCCGAGAGGACGAGGAACCGACCCTCGTATATGGCAAAAAAAACTCTCCGACCCATATCAGCCGTTGGATCTTGTCGAAAAGCGCGCTCGTCATGATGGACGGCTCAGATTTAGCCACGTCCACTAAACGACAAGATAGCATTTTTTGGGATCTGCGCTGAGATGGACGGTCCAGATGACGCCACGTACCTCGGTTGGATCTAAGCTTTCGAGCCGAGGAGCCGACCTGCCGAGCCGAGGCACCGAGGTACCGACCTTCGTTAACGAAGAAAAATCCTTCCGAGGAACAGGGATCGTCTGATCACTTAGAAATTCGTGCTCGGCACTGATTGAAGGTCCAGATCGCGCCACGTCATTAATCTGTATTTAAAAATCAATTTTTATTTATTTAAATCATTTTATTTATTTAAAAATTGCGAAAAAATTGCTAAAAATTCGGGAAAATTAACTAAAAATTCTAGAAAATAATTAAAAATTCGGGGGGATATTTTTTGCCCCTGAACGAACAATTATTTCCTAGAATTTACTGTTAAGGCCCCCGAACGATTAGTTAATACGTCGCAAAATTAAATAAATAGTCCGAAAAAATAGATAAAAGCCGTCAAATACTCGATATGGCTACAGAACAGCACGTGGCATCAAAAAATCACCTCACTACCCCCTTCGAGGTTCAAAACTCTCCATTCGGACTCCGATACAACTCCACTAGCCACTGAAACAGTTAAACTACTCCTCAAAGGCTGATCACACTCAGTCTTTAGGAGTGGGGGGCTCGTGATATGGCTAAAAATGGGGTTAAATCGGAACCGTCCAGATGGGGCACGAATCTTGAAGCTCAGGGGTAAAACGGTAATTTCACATACAGATGGGTCCGAAATGGGTACTAGGTCTCCTTCTCACAGACCCAACACCTCACAAACGGATCCACTCTGACTGGGTACGGGTCCCGACCCAAAACAGACCCAGATCAGCAAGAAAAAAATCAGGGTCACTGATCTGACTGGATCAACGGGCCTGATTTGCTCTCACCGGGAATCAAGAGCCAGTTTCCTAAACAGATTGGAAGGATTTTTCTCCTGACAGTTACACAGGAAATCAAGCCCTTAATCACTCCCCTGGCGACTATAAAAACCTCCCCCTACCACTGTGACCAGGTAATCACTCTTTTTCCACCTTAAGCTCTTTCTTAATCACCACTGGTTACTGACAAAAGCGTCGGAGGGTACGTCGCCGGAATCAACCCCGGTGTATCGCACTTCCTTGCAGGTTGCGGCAGGAATCGGAAGGCTTGGATCCGCTGTTCAGGTTTTTCTCGAACTCACAAATCTCATCTGTTTACCCCCACACTAAAATCAGCGGTAACAGGGAGTATGTAGTATGGGATGCATACGTTTCCAAATCAAGTTTGTATTAGATAAAGAGCATGGTCTGCATATGTGTAATATCCCGGACGAATATTACCTTGTATAAATTATTATTTTATTATTATTTTGTTTAATTCCAAAATTGAAATTTTGGTGATTTTTCACCCGGTTTGTTCATAAACATTGTCTGTACACATATACCGGTATGTGTACATCCGTAGTGTATCAATTGGTACCGTGATCTTCCGAATGGATAAGAAAATTTATTTTTATTATTATTTTCAAAATAAAATTATTTTATATGGATTATATGAAGATTCCTTGGTATACACATACATATACTTATACGTACATTAGTATTGTACCAAATTGGTACATTATACAAAATATGTAGTATGTACTCTTGGACAAGGTACTTATCTTTGTCATGACAAATTTAAGTTGATTATTAGGGTTTTAGGAGGCTTAAACTAGGATTAAAGTATGCATAAAAGATTAAGGAATGATCTTCTAGAAGCCTTATGTCTTCCACCATGCCTCCACCTCACCCTAGCCCATACCTCCACCTCACCCTACCTCCCTACAAAGCATGGGCCGGCCTCCACTCTTCTAGGGGGTTTTTGGCAAATGTGTGGGTGCTCTTTTGCACTCTCCACCCTCTCCTCCACCTATAAATACCCCCTCCCTTTATTACTTGTCTCATTTTACAAAGACAAAGAAAGAAAGGAAAGGAAAAGAAAGAGAGAACAACCTCTAACTTGAGAGTTTTCTTTTGTAGGTTCTTAGAAGTTTTCATAGGAGCTTAGGGGAAGGAGAAGGTGTGCTAGCAAGTCCTTCCATCAAGGGAAAGTTTAGGTGGGGGTTTCTCCATTTGTTTGTTTGTTGAGTTGTTGTTTTGATTCTTCTTTTTCTTACCTTCCTTGGTATGTTTTCTTTTGTTTTGGGGTGGTTGTTCTTGTGATGGTGTGGTTGTATGTTGTTTCTTATTTTGTATGTTGTAGAAATAACCACATAAAAGGGAAAGGAATGATAGACCTTATGAAACCCATAAAAAATCGAATCTTTGTAGTAATAATTGTTGTTCTTGTTGTTGTTGTTGAACTAAATACATAAGCATATGGACTTTGTGTATACACCCATTTTTGGGTTGTAGGACTTGATATTGGACTCATACATAAGCATATGGACCTTGGTGTATACACCCATTTTTGGGTTGTAGAACATACAACTTGAGCTTTTGGACTAAAGAATATGCATATGAATGGTTGAACCAAGTTGAGGGTTCTTTACTTTACCTTATTTTGCTTATTTCCTTTTATTAATCTTATGTAAAAAGAACCCATTTTGGATGCTAATTCTAGTATAGTATGAAAAAGAAACTAATCTAAGTTATTAGTTGTAGAATGATAAAAAGATTGTTTTTTATGTTGACTAAGTAAAATAGTAGTAAATGTTATACTTAAGTAAGTAGTAGATGCTTATGCTTAAGTATAAGTAAGTAGTAGTAGATGTTATGCTAAATTATAAGTAAGAGTTATGTTGAAGTAGTAAATAGACATTCTTGCTTTAAATTGTAGTAGTAACCCATACTTAGATTATTGTAGAAATTCCATGTTATTAATATCTACCATGTTGTAGGTTAATGGAACCATGCTTATGATGTGTATCATGTTGTAGGAAATTCATTCTTGAAGTGTATACCATGTTGTAGGTTAATGGAACCATGCTTATGATGTGTATCATGTTGTAGGAAATTCATTCTTGAAGTGTATACCATGTTGTAGGTTTAATGTAGAAAAGAACCATGCTTATGTTGTATACACATTGTAGGAAAATTGTATACCATGTTTAGATTATGGTAGGAAAGTCATATACCATGCTTGGATCATTGTAGGAAAATTGTATACCATGTTTAGATTATGGTAGGAAAGTCATATACCATGTTTGGATCATTGTAGGAAAATTGTATACCATGTTTAGATTATGGTAGGAAAGTCATATACCATGCTTGGATCATTGTAGGAAAATTGTATACCATGTTTAGATTTTGGTAGGAAAGTCATATATCATGCTTGGATCATTGTAGAAAAATTATATACCATGTTTAGATTATGGCAGGAAAGTCATATACCATGCTTGGATCATTGTAGAAAAATTATATACCATGTTAGATTATTGTAAGGTTGATACTCATGCTTCTACTATGCTTAGAGTGTTGTAGGAACTATTATACCATGCTTAGAATGTTGTAGGAGTTATAATCCATGCTTAGATTGTGGTAGGAATTATAATCCATGCTTAGAATATTGTAGGAAGTCCATGCTATGTTATAGATCATGCTTATTTGTTGTAGGATAAATTGTAGTATTCATGCTTAGGTCAAAGTAAGTATCCAGGTGTAGGTGTACTAATCATCCATGTTAAATTGTAGCAATTTCTACGCTTAAGTTAAAGTAATTATCCATGCTTAGTTGTAGCAATTCTATGTTTATGTTCTCTCCTTGCTAGATTGTAATAGTAGATGTTCTACTAAGTTGTCTTCATTCTTAGATCGTTGTAGATCAACATAGCATGCTTAAATTGTGTAGGATTAAGGTTTAATCACCTACCATGCTTAAATTGTTGTAGGAAAACACATTCCATGCTTACGTTGTTGTAGGAAAGTTATATACCATGTTGATTATGTAGGATTGATACTTGTGCTATATCTCATGTAAGAATGTCGTACATTGATGTTAAGTAGCATAACCATATTTAGAATGTTGTAGCCTTCTACTTGAAATGTATACCATGCTTAGATCAATGCTAAGTAGCATTACCATGTTTAGAATGTTGTAGGTTTATGTTTGAAATGTATACCATGCTTAGATTAATGCTAAGTAGCATTACCATGTTTAGAAAGTTGTAGGTTCATGTTTGAAATGTATACCATGCTTAGGTTGAATACTTAAGTAGCATACCATGTTTGGATCGTTGTAGGAAAATGATGTACCATGCTTAGATTTTGTAGGATTAATGCTTATCTACTATACTTAGGAATGTTGTAGATTAATGCTAAGTACATATCCATACGTAGATTGTTATAGGATTAATGTTGAATTAATCTACCATGCTTAGGCATATGTAGGATAGATGTTCAATTACCTACCATGCCTAAGATTGTTGTAGGAATGCTTAAGTAGTATGTTATGCTTAAGGTTGTTGTAGGTTCCTACCATGCTTAAGAATTGCTGTAGAATAATGTTTAAGTTGTATACCATGCTAAATCGTTGGTACTCATGGGTAAGTTGTAGCATTAGCCATGCTTAAAGTAGTAGGAGATATCCATGTGTAAATCTAGTAGCTATCCATACTTTAACTTATAGGAGATTTCTACGTAAGTTGTATCCATGCTTGTAGTTAAAGTGTTTAGCAAAGAAATTATTCATGTTGTAGTTATAGTATCAACTATCACATTGTAGTAATTCGTGTTAGTAAAGAACTAGCATGTTGCGGTTGTAGCATTAGTAAAGAACCAAACATGTTGTAGTTGCAATATGGTGTTGCGAAGTAGCTCTAGTTAATCCCTAGAAGGAACCCCATGCTTGAGATTACATAACTTTAGCCATGCATGCTTAAATGGGGTATTATAGCATTCTAGTTAAAAGGATGCATGTTTGAATTGTATGTGGTAGTGAAGGATTAAAAAGGAACCATGAACCCATGCATTTAGCTCCTAGGTTATTCTAGCTCAACTTGAGAGAGAACCCAAGAATCTAGTTGCATGTAGTTCTAGTCGTTTGGAAAAGAAACCGTGGATTATAGTTGTGTGAGGTTCAAGCAAAATTAGGCCATATCATGGGACCATCCCTCATCATTAAGGGTAATAAGGGTTGGGAAGGTCACTAGTAATAGTTAGTTCGATAAAAGTTGTAATGTCGCTTTCGGGCTTCTCATTGGTAGAATGCATATCATAGACTATTAGTAGATTCTTCTGCTGCTTCTAATTATTGAAGAACAAGTTTGCTAGTAAGCACAGTTGGTTGTTTTTAGGTTTGATTATCTGCATGGTTGTTTGTACGTGGTTTTGCTCGTACATGGCTCGACTGGTCCGTATGTAGCTGTGGGTCTCATACGCAGCTTATTTGGCTCGTATGTATGTTGTTGCCTCATACGCGGCTCGACTGGACCGTATGTAGATGTTGGTCTCATACGTAGCTTATTTGGCTCGTATGTATGTTGTTGCCTCATACGCAGCTCGACTGGTCCGTATGTAGATGTTGGTCTCATACTTAGCTTATTTGGCTCGTATGCATGTTGTTGTATCATACGCGGCTCGACTGGTCCGTATGTAGCCGTTGGTTTCATACGTAGCTTATTTGGCTCGTATGTATGCTGTTCTCTCATACGCGACTCGACTGGCACGTATGTAGCTGTTGGTCCCATACGCAGCTTATTTAGTATGTTTGTGTTTTGGTTACTCGTATGTAGGTTCTTAGCTAATACGCAGATTGTTGTGCTCATCTAGGGTGATATCATTGCCTAGGGCTATCGACCATCAAGACATATGTTTTCTTATTCCTAAGGGACTGTGGACGAGTCACTCTGTGTGTACCATCGGATCTTAACCGGTGTAGGTTGATCGCGGACCGGAGTATAGACGGAATCCAAGTTTAGGGTAGTGGCAGCATGTATGTTCGTATTGCCGGGGTCTTGGATCGATAGGCCATGAATCAGATCCTTAGGGATTCTGGTAAGTCTAGGATGAGTAGCCTAGTAGAGTTGTCTTGCGAGGTCTAACTTAAGACTCGGCATGTTGTGTAAGTTCTGTGGATACCCTTCAGTTTGTTTAGGGTTAGTGACATCATTAGGGTAGTGACTTAGATCATTCACTTAAACCTTTTACCGGAAAGAGAGGAGTTGGTTGTAGGGGGCCCTTACGACCAACTTGTCCCTTGGGGCAGACCTTAGGTGGTGTTAATGGGTTGTACCTTCCAGTCAAAGGGATACGTACGGTGCCTTCTCACGAGTTGGGAGCACGGGTTGCGTATCTCACGATGTTAATTCCTGAAGTGCCATGATAAGGCGGACGGAGCTAGAGGGATGGACCCCGAAACTCCATCGGGTCCTATGCCGGGGAAGCGAACAGGCCATAGATTGCAGTCTAGGAGTTAGGAGGCCACAGGGGATGCTTCGAGCTAACCTGTGTTGCAGTAACTCCGAGGGTTCGTTTGGTTTTTGAGTGAGGTCCGGTTCGCTGGGCAGTAGTGGCAAACATCGACACCATGAGCGTACTGCATTGGCAGTCACGTTGTATCTGTCAGGAACAGGTTGTGTACAATTAGAAATTCATAACGCGGGTTCAAATCCCTATATATGGAGAAACAGCTTGAGATAGGTGCATGTAGTATGGGATGCATGTTGCTTCGGAGACTTGCTAGCATTAGAATAGGAGCATCCTAGTTCTAGTTAATATTGCGTTAGATTGTAGTCATAGCACTCACGAACACTTAAACTATACCGACATAATTGCCATGTTTCTGTATGTTGTTTTGGGAGATTCGCTGCTATGTTATCAGCCTTAAAGCGTCAGTGAATACTGACGTCCCCACTTCAATAGGTACTGGATCGCAGAAGTACAGGTGCGAGATTCACGGGGACTCAAGGAAAGGAAAGCGAGGAGTCAATGTCATGTTTAGTTCCGCTGTAATATGGGTGTTGATTATCTATTAGTTGAGAAGTACTCAAGTGAGAGTTACCAAGTGCTGTTCTTCATTCCTTGTACTCTGATGTAAGATGTTAAAGGTTGTAATACTTGGGAATGTAAAGGTATTATTGTAACACTATTGTAACGTATTGCAGTTGAATGATATTCAGACTTGTAATACATTGGGTGTTGAATAAAAGTTTTAAATTCTCCTGTTTTCTGTGTATTGTGACTAATTGAAGAAAATGTCCTGGCTCGTGTCTCGAATTCTTCATGTAGGAAGTTCGGGGCGTTACAATATGAGTTGTGCATTAGAATCTAGATCATGACATACACCAACACTTGTGGTTTGACTTTCACATTTTTCTTCTGTATCAAATATTGATTGTTGAGGATTTTGGAGATTGTGGTTTTCATCCGCATTGCGTCAGTTGTATTCAACTGACGTACCCACAGTTTGCTCATTGCAGGATCACTGGTCGTGGAGCAGGGGACTCGAGCTGCGGAAAGCATCCGAGTGAAGGATATAGTTTCCTTGTGCAATGTAAGTTTCTAATTTCCTGTAGTTTTTCTGTGTTGTGTACTCATTGAAGTAAAGATTCTGGGTAAGTGTCACGAGCTTCCAGAGTGTGGAACTCGGGGCGCTATAGAATCCTTCTTGGGTATAAAGATCAAATACTTGTGCTAAATTATACAGAAAATTTCAATTTGTTTGAATATTAATGCTTTGGCTGAATGGTTCTATGGAGCATATCTGAAGAAATTGGAATAACGGGAATTCTTCATCTACCAATTCATAGGTTTCTATATTGGTGTTATATTCAGTTGGCCTTATCCTTGGTTGTGTGTTCATAGATTTATAATATATTTCTCGTAACTTGCGATTGATTATGGTAGCATATTCTTCATTGGTCCAAAAATATTCTAATAATTCTGACGAATTTCGTGAATCAAGGACTAGATTTATTATTGTTTGAAAATCTTTTATAGAGCAATGTTCTAAAAAGAAAATTAATTCAAGTAACTCTTGATCATGAGTGGTGACATTAAAGGATATAGGGGAATCACTTAGGTCTATTAAGGTAAAATGAGGATTTTCTGTGGGTAAGTCTACCATGCTTTCGAGTGTGGTTTGATGGAGAAGGTGGCTAAGTGTGTCAGGAAGAGCGTTTGATGATCCTTTAATATGAGAAAAATTAATGTGAGTTCCTAAGTGGGAGCATCTGTCAACAAAATTGTGCAAGCGTCGTCTGTAGCTGCGTCTAGAGTCTAAATTCATTTTGCTGTGGAAAGAGACTATGGCTTCACAATCTGTACGAAGAGTTATCTCCTTTTTATAAATGATGAAAAGCTCGAAGCTTTCTAGGGCATAAGAAATGGCTAGTAGTTCTGCATCAATGCTGCCGATGTTTCCTTTTTCTTTATATTTGCCACTGGCATATCTACATATTCTTTCAGTATTCTTGTCTGAGTATTTATTTGGTTTAGCAATAAGAGTAGCTCCCCAACCTCTATTACAACCATCTGTTTCGATAACCAAATAATCAGAGTCTAAAGGTAGATTTAATTCAGGGAGTTGTTTGACTAGGGTTTTTATTTGTTGGACTAGCTTAATATCTTCTTGATTAAAATGTCTCTGCCCCTTTTGGGATGTCTTTGCATATAAGGGTCCTACTATTTTACCTAAGTCTTTTATAAGCGGCCGGGCATAGTTTACAAGACCAAGAAATTGTTGAATTTGTTTTAAGTTTTCTAATTTATCTGGGAAGTTCAAAGCCTTCTGGGCGATGTGTGGTTGTAATTTTATCTTGCCTTGTCCAATAGTTACACCAAGGAATTCTATCTGAGGTTTAAACAATTGCAGTTTCTTTTTACTGATAATTAAGCCATGATTAATAAATTCAGAAATAATTATCTGTAAATGTCCTCTATGTTCTTGTTTGGTTTTACTGAAGACGAGAATGTCATCAATATACGCTACAACAAAGTTTTTATGTTTGATAAAGATGTCATCAATTTTTCTCTGAAAAACGGATGGTGCATTTTTAAGGCCAAATGGCATAACTAACCATTCAAAATGGTCTTCTGGGCAAGTGAAAGCTGTCCACTTGATACTATCAGGATGCATTTTGATCTGCCAAAATCCTGACTTTAGATCAAACTTGCTGAATATGGTACATCCTTGAATCTGATTAATGAGTCTAGTTTTATCTGGGATATCATAGCCATCATCTACTGTGTTATCATTTAGCCTCTTATAATTGATTACCATTCTACTTTTTCCTCAAACTATTTCACTGTGTTTTCTTACTATAAAGGCTGCTGATCTGTGGGGCCTATCAGATCTTCTTATTACTCCAAATTTAAGGAGGTCGGAGATATGCATTCTAAATTCTTCTATGTTTTGATTTGTGGCATTTATTTTGGCAGTCCTGATTTTGTATTCAGGATAAATTATATTCAAGGTACATTGTATTTTATCCTTTTCCCAATATTTTAGTATATCTTCTCCTAAAATGCCTAGTTTTTCTATTTTAGATATTAAGTGTTCTATATTTTGCTCACTTATTAGGGTATAATATATTTGTTCTAAATTAATAAACTTTGTTTGTACTTCTATTCTTCATTAATTTCGTCATTAGTAATCTCTTTTAATTGACATTGTCCTTCCATAGGGCAAGAACATACTTCCTCTACACTGGGTTCTATTATTTGTCTGGTCATGGTAGATTCTTTGTGTATTAGTACTGGTGTAAATAAAGTATGTTTTTGTAATTGTAAATAGTCTTTGCTTATGAGTATGCTCCCATTATCTTTTAATAGGAAACTTAATCCTAAAATTAAGTCTTCTTTCAAATTTAATGGTCTAACCCTTGTGCTTTCTTTAGGTAATGTATATTCTGTGCTTTCGCCACAATTAGTTTCGAATCTAATCTTGATATTAGGTATTAAAAGATTTTCATACTTATATATTCCCCCATCCATTTGTTGGGCTCCTATGGGTTTTGATGCTTTGACTAAATATTCTTGAGGAATTACACAGTATTATTGATAATGCAGTTTGTGCAGCCTGTATCGATTAGGGCTAAATATTTTATTTCATATTGTCTTATTCTTACTATTCATTTAACTTTTAAATATTTTAGGTTTTCACTATTACATATCTGAACAAGGTCAGTTATTTCGGAATAAAATTCTGAATAAGGTTCTGACTGGTGTTCCATTATAGTTTTCCCTTTTTCTAAATTTTTATTAATTGCTTCTATTTTATCATTTATTATTTTTCAAGTTACTTCCTCGTCTTCTATTTTTGTATATAGTAGTTTTTGCGTGTCTTCAATATTTTCTATTCTTTTTCGTAATATTTTTAATTCGTCTGTGTGTATCATTGGTCAAATTATTTCAGAGGCAAAACTTTGTTTAAAAAAATTTCAATACATTTTATGCATCCTTCTTTATAGCATTTTGAGCATTTTGTTCTCTTGTCTCTGCTAGGATACCATTTACAAAAATAACAGGGAATACTATCTGTTCCTAAGTTTATTTGCCAGTTATGCTTACAGTATTCTTCTTCTATATTCATCATATCTAAATCAGAATAATCTAAGTCAGACATGTTTATAGGGGACATGATGTTTTCTGTGAATTCATTATTTTCTTCCTCATCTTGAGTTATTCACAGTTCATTAGGTTCAGATATAGAAATTATTGAATAAATGGATTCTGTGTCAGAAATAGTTTCATCTATATTAATAAGATCTTCATTAGTGCATTCTATTAAGGTGCTGTTTTTATCATGTTTATTTATCCTTTTTGGACAAATTCTACTCATATGCTCTGGGTTGCCGCATGTAAAACATTCTAGTCTATTATTATATAATCTGTTTGGTTTGAATTTCCTTACATGCTTTTGTGGATCTAAATATGACTTTCTTCTATTGGATTTTCTTAAATAATATTTTTTCTTGTTATAGTAATTTTGTTTCTTATAAGTCCTTTTATATTGTCTTGGTTCTTTATCATTTATACCATATTTTTGAGCTGTATATATTTCTTTGCAAAAACTGTAATTTGAGTTTTTTAGCTGTTTCAAAAGCTAAAAGTAGAAACTTAGGAACAAAAACAATATATATATATATAAACTCTTGGATTAGGGGTTTAATTTTGTTGGGAAGATTTTGAGGAAAAATAAACTTTAAAGGTTGTTATTGTATGTTTACGTAAGAAATTTGAAGTAATTAAAAAGAATTGCTAGGGTTCTCTTTGGTTTTAGGAAAATATATCAGAGAATAAAGGATAAACCAAAATCACAAGACATATTGATCTTAAGTGGTAATATGAAAATACCAAGATTTCAGATAGAAATATAAAAATGATAAGGATTTAGAGTGTAAATATTTTTTTTTAAAACCCATATTTACAAATTAAACGTACATGTATCTTTTCAGCATCTTTCTTTTAAATCGATACATCGTTTCAACCTTTTAATAACAAAAAATGAGAAATTAAGGATGAAAGTTTATGATGAACTGTCACAGGAAAGTATGACCCAATTGCAAAACCTCGACAACTTCATTCGGACTGAAGAATTATACGCTAACAACTCGGAGGACGAGATGACATGGAACCTAGACCCTAGTCACATTTTTCTGTGAAATCAATGTACAAATGACTTAATGATGGTTGAACTAGATGTAAGGAGGCGGACCCGGTTTGGAGTACTAAGGTGCCGCCGAACGTCAAGGTCTTACTCTGGTTGGTGAAGAACGACGCAATCTTATCCAAGATTAATCTCCAGAAACGAAATATGCTTAGTGACGCTGGATGTTCGAGATGTAATAACGACAATGAAGATACTAATCATATTATGTTCTTCTGTCCTAAGGCTAGATTAGCTTGGGAGGTTGTGTATCTAGGGTTCGGAAGCTTAGATTGCCCTAGGTCGAGTCTTGAGGTTTGGGGTCATTGGAGAAGCAGTTATAATTTAAAAAGAGGATAAATTAGCATGGGCTATCTCAGTGGCTAGACCGTAATGACCCGTGTTTCAGCAATATTAATAATAAATTTTCTGTGTTGATGCATAAAATATTTGGCTTTATTCATGTATGGGCAGGTCAGGCAGGCACGAAGAAGAGGCTTCGAATGGAGGATGAGGAATAGCTCAGTACATGATACTTGGGTGGCGATTTGTGAGTTTCACTCTCCTTCACTGTATATGTATTTGTATCTTTATTTATGCACTAGTTTGCTGGTTTGATTGTTGTACGGATCCTGAATCCTAGAGGTTATATATGTAATATGCACTACTCTGTTTCGTTAATTAGCATTAATGAATGATGACAATGTCATCTTTTATATATAAAAAAATTAACAAAACATGCTTTAAAAAAAATAGAAATTAAATAGCCTATGGTAAAAAAACTAACACAAATATGACATCCAACGACGACATATCCAGTGAAATCATTAGCAGCATGAGAACTCAGCACTCGTCAACCCATCTTCAGCACTCCAGCAAGTGTGGCAGGACTTACGAACGCCGATCACCGTCAATGCCAAAGCACGAGAGGGAAGAGGAGTTGGCCGCACGGTCGAGCAAGCGTCTCGGGAAATAGTTACCTGAACGAGGCAGAGCAAGGGGGAGGACTTCGTCACACTCACCATCTGATCATAGAGATCGGACAAGTGATGTGAGAGTTCGTGGGGAACGCACTGGATGAACAAGGGAGGTTGATGTCAATCAGAGGGTGTTAAGAGACAGGAGTGTGACGAGGACTCATCGTTCATCACCGGAGAGGATGCATCAGGGTGCTAGGCCAGTAGAGAGTAAGCGGAGAACATTCGCTGAGGTGACTAAAGGCGATCTCAGAGGCAACGTTGAATTTAGAGCTCATCGCCGCTCTCCATCGCTGGAGCAGAGTTGCTCAAGAAAAAAGAAGATGAAGCCGGAGAGTGGATTCTAGTTAAGCCTAGGAGGGCTCTAAAAGTAAGTAAGAGCAAGAGCACCTCTAAAGAGAGGAAGCCAGAGAGTCGTCAAAACTGCCACAAATGTGCAAAAGCGGGGCACTCGATCAACAATTGCAAAAACGAATTGTTTTGTTATGTTTGCAAAGAATCCGGCCACATCTCGATGACTTTTCCTATGAAAAGAAACGTCCTTGCATTGACCTATAAGAAACCGCCGATGCCGACAATTCATCTCGTCTCAGAAGCCAGCGATACTCAGGGAAGCTCTGCGGGTGAGAGGAAAGTGATCCATGCCTCTATTATTCCGACGCCATTGATGGCTGATTTCGAGAGGCGTTATAATAATTGCATCATGATGAAATCAAGAGCTGGCAACCCTAAAGAGAGGGACATTACGGAGCTGCTAGCGGCTGCATTTGCGTCCTCCTTGTCTCCAACTTGGGTTGTGCAAGAAATCTCTGTGAATTGTTTCTTCGTGCACTGCAGCGACAGAGAATGGGCAACACCCCGTAGTTTTCGAAAAATATTTTATATATATATATATATATATATATATATATATATATATATATATATATATATATATATATATATATATAAAAGGTTGGCTGATGATAAAATGTGTATGAAATTAAATGTTGTGTATGGAATTAAATGTGGTAAATATATTGAAATGTTGATAGTGATTGATGGTAATGGGGCCCACGTGATTAGTAAACAGCAAGTTGGCTCTTTGAGGCTAATGACGTGGCGAATTCAATGGGGGCCCACCTCCACCTTTGACATTGCTGACTTCTCACGGAAGAGAGAGGTAGTAGTGTTGTTTGAGAAAAAATAGTCCCATATCGGATTCTTACTCTAATAAAATAATATTAAAATATACTAGCTTATGATCAAGAGTCACCTTTTCAGAGGCAGCCTGTGGTGGGCAGTTGTTTACATAGTATCTAATTTGTCTTATAAATTGTATAAGCTAGGGGCAGGGGCGTTACAGGCGGAGGCGCTGAAGATGAAAGGTCTAGCTGGAAAGGATTCTCAAGGGCTGGAGTTCTTCGTAACGATCAATTCTTGTTCGCAAGAGTATGGTGCGCTAAAAGCTGACTCCTTAACGCGGATGTGGATTAGGCTATGCAATCTCCCGTTCCATTGTTGGCTGCGATCGGGATTCCAAAACATCATTCGGAGTTTCGGAATGTTGATCGAGATTGACAGAGGAACCCTCATGCATTCATGTCGAAAGTACGCACGGCTACGAATAGGGATTGCGAACAGAGTAGCAATCCCGTCAAAGGTATTAGCTAATTTCGAAAATGAGGTTTTTAAAGTGAAGGTCATCGTCGAGCCTAAGAAGAGTGTTTCGTTCCGAGGTAGGGCGACATCGGAGGAGGAGAATTTCGATGGCAGGGATGACGAAGTGGAGGTTGAAGATGGAGGTAGGTCGTTGGATCTGGGCGCTAGGAATACTGGCCTCTCATCTGTGGATCAGACCTTCCATGTAAATCCAGAGCGTCAGATTAAAATGTCCTATCACGAAACGGGTCCAGCAGTGTGCAGAAAGGAGAAAGGGAAGTACAACTGGCATCCTGTGCAGTTGGGGGAGAAGCTAACGAAAGGTGAAGTGACTGCATGCGGCGACGAGACAAATTGAAAGAAGGACAGCGGGAAAGGAGGGATTCTGAAACGGCATGATGGCGAGGGGCTCGAGGTAAGTGGAGAGCTGGGTACTGTACAGAGGGGATGGCTACAATTTTCAAAAGAGGAAGTAGAGGAATCAGTGAGATTGGCCATGTCTGCTCTAATCAACAAGAAAAGTGTTGCTTCAAATAGTTTTGGGCCGAAGCCTATTAACGACGTGGGCCCCGATGGTATACAGGGCTGTGGACAAGGGTCAACAGAGGAAAAGCGGGTTCAAGGTGTTGAGGCACATCGTTCTAACTCAGAGACGAGCAACAACCTTCTGGTGGAAGTTAATGAACAGAGGACCAATCCGGACTCTCGCGGGGGGATTATTGGAGCGCTAGACGGTGTAAGGGATGATAACATAATCTCAGAAACTGAGACAGAGAATGGAGATAAGGATATCATGGGAAGTATATGCAGCAGTAATAGCAAGAAATTTACTAAGTATCAGAGGAGAGGAAAGCGACAGATGGATGCAGAAGGGATTCAAGAACCCAGTTAGAAAGAACTACCAAAGAGGTCACCTCTAGCAATGGATCAGGATACGACTAGTGGAGGTATTTTTACTTCAGATTTCTTTGTTCTTTATTCCTTAAATGATGATTCACTTGTCTATTTTGCTAGTCTATACGGTCTGGCCATGGGTTCTGATAAGGCGGAACAACTAGAAAATGTTGCCATCATCAGAGGGGATTCTAGAGTAGCATTGGCTTAGGCCCGCCGGTGGTTGGTAGATGTAGAGGGTAGGTGCAGATGTTTCTTTAGTGGTTTACATCTTTTGGAATGTAAGAGGGATGAGGCAAAAAAAAAGCGCTATTAATTTTACTTTGAAGAAAATCCGCCCTAGTATTTGCGGGTTGCAAGAAACTAGAATAGAGTATCCAACCTCAAAGGAATTTAGAAGTCTTAGAGGGACAATAGATTTTGAATGGAGATTCAAACCTGTGGTGGGTTATTTGGGAGGCATAGCGGTTGGGGCGGACGCGGAACTTTTTGAGATTATAGATGATTTTGGTGGTTTATTTACGGTGTCAATTAGACTATGAAAGAGAAGTGATGGTTGGGTGTATGTGGTGACTAGCATGTACGGTCCTTACGATTCTAGACAGTGCAAAGATATATGGAAGGAGCACCAAGAGATCAGGAATAAATGGGATAAGCCATGGGTGGTAGGTGGGGATTTTAACATCACCATATACAGGAAGAACATAGAGGTCGAGGTCACAGGCATACTGAGCAGGAGTTGTTCAACAGCACTATAGATGAATTGGAGTTGATGGAGTTAGAGATGATTGATTGAAAATTCACATGGTCGAACATGCAACGAAATCCTATTATGGCTAAGTTAGATAGAGTTTGGTGTCAAACGATTGGAAGGATGCATTCCCATTAGCTAGAGTTAAGTCGGCAACGAGATACACGTCTGATCCCCTGCCCCTTGTCTTAGACTGTTGGCAGGAAACCAAAAACAAGATTTCGCCTTTTAGATTTGAGAAGGCTTGGAAGACGATTACCGAAACACGGCAAGTCATTGAATATTCATGGGCGGGTCAAACCATCGAAAAAACGGTTGTAGGTGTTTGGATGGAAAAAACAAGGTGACTTCGTAGAAGGTAAAAAGGTTGGGCTAGACAAAAGATGGATGAAAGCAAAGTAAGAAAGGAGACTCTTGGCAACAAGATACATGAGTTGGAAACTACGCAAGAGGAGATGGATTTACTAGGAGCGGAAAAAGACGAAATGTCAATGAGTAGACTAGAGCTGCAACATATAGGGACAATGGAGGAGTTGTATTGGAGGCAACGGTCGAGAATACAATGGCTTAGGGAAGGGGACGCAAATACAAAATTATTTCACAAGGTGGCAAATGGAAGAAGAAGACAAAACCATATAGCTGGACTCTTCGTTGATGGCACTTAGACAGAGAACGAACGGATGATCAAAGAGAATTTAGACAAGAAGTACCATGAGTTGCTGGGCGGAAGATCCACAGCTAGATGTACACTCTCGATGGACATGTAGAGTTCCTCTACTTTAGATGGTAGCGAGTGCATTGAACATAGATTTATAGAAGAGGGGGTACGCGAAGCAATCAAGTAGCTAGAACAGGAAAAAGCACCGGGTCTAGATGGGTTGCCAATCTTCTTCTACAAGCTGTACTAGAAAATCTTTAAGGCGGATCTAATGAATATCTTTGATGAACTCTATGACGGAAGCGCAGTGCTGGACAGACTTAATTATGCCACTATTACCCTGATCCCTAAGAAAAGTGAAGTTCTCACGGGTGAGGATTTCAGACCTATTAGCCTTCTTAATGGGTCTTCGAAATAATTACCAAAGTTCTGGCTCAAAGACTGGCACCTCAATTAGACGACGTGGTGGCCCCCTCACAAAGCGGCTTTATATTTGGAAGATATATCATGGACAGCATAGCTTTAGCTCATGAGATAGTGTACAAGGGATATAGAGGCAAACCAGAAGGTTTCCTTCTCAAACTAGACTTTGAAAAGGCCTAGGACTCAGTGCATTGGGATTGTCTGGACGAGGCACTAGAGTTAAAAGGTTTTGGAGTGAAATGGTAGATGTGGATGAATACGTGTGTCAGAGGTGGGAAATCATTCTGTCACGCCTCGCTTTCCAAAATATGGGAATACGAGCACGTGACTGAGGCCCAGTGAATGATGCGAATACACCATTCATGAGTTGTACAGGTAACTCAACAACAAGATAACAATAAAACCACGCAGGCATGTGAAATCACAATAGGATAACAAAAGTACATGACATAGTCCATAACATAACCAACAGCTGGAAATAAAAACATAGTTACGGGTCAAACACGCCCGGAATACAATAAAGAGTAGCATGAATAAAACATAAACTAAAGATAATATGATAATTAACAAGGCTAAAACACTTGATCAGCAACACCTTCGGAAAATTCTCCATTCGGGCTTGCAAGTACATTATCACAAAAGAAGAAACAAGAAGATACCCATTAATGCAAGTCACGGGCCGCAAGTGGTACAAGCTAACGAGATAAGTATAATACGAAACAAGAAGCAGGAAAAATATCATGGTGTCAAGAATCATGTAATAGGAGAAATGCAATATGTAAACAGGATCATGAACAAGACATCATGAAACAATTGGCATGTAAATAAGTAATCAAGTGAACAAGTCAACATGAACATGTAACATGTAACTGGATCATGTAAGTGTACATATTAATCTTATGTCTTTTATTAATTCTATCTAGGCAGCACTTCATGCATCCATACTTTTACTACATGGTTGCTACAGAATATCAGTTACGTTTAAGCCTAGTGGTGGATTCTATAGGTCACGTACTCGGGAAAAACATATCAATTGTAACTTGTTCGAGATACGTGCAAACTTGTAACGTGAAACATATAGAGTGTAAACTTGTAGTGTGAAACATATAAACATATAATCTGGATTCTAGAGGTGGCCTCCGTAGATTCTAGAGGTTCCCCCCGTCAACCTTTAACGTGGCACTTTGTTGCATATAACTTGTAATCATGGAAAACACGGCCCCCTTCCGAGTACACTTACCTATCTTGTCCACTACTATGGTCTTTCCCTTAAACCCCGCCTTGTTACTTTTATTAATTTTAATCAATAATAACATATATCATATTTAATTACTATCTAGGGTAAAACAATCATGCACATAATCATGTATAATTCTAAGAGTATATATGTGTGTATCAATCGTGTTCATGTAATGCATAAGGCAACAAAGTATTCGCGATTATGAATGAATACAGGATCAACGGGTTATGTATAGCAACAGATTTCAATTCGACCGAAGAATACGAATTAGAGTCAAAGAATATACTTGCGGTATTGATATGGCTAAAAATAGGGTTAAATCGGAACCGTCCAAACTGAGCACGAATCTTAAAGCCTGGGAGTAAAATGGTAATTTCACCTACAAACGGGTCTGAAATGGGTACTGGGTCTTCTCTCCAAAGACCCAATAGCCCACGAACGGATCCATCTCAACCGGGTGCTGGTCCCAACCCGCAAGAAACCCGGTCCAGCGGGATAAAATTAAGGTTTATGATTATACTTCATCAACGGCCTTGATTCGCTCTATCCTTTCACTGGGAATTAGGGATTTTATCCCGAAACTGGTCCCTATGGCGGCTATAAATACCCCCCATCCCCCACCATTAGGTGGTAATCAATCTTTTGCCAGTAAAAGCTCATTTATAATCTTTTCTGATTACTGACTTGAGCATCGGAGGGTGCGTTGCCGGGATCAACCCCGGTGTCTCGCACTTTTTGCAGGTTAACGGCGGGAGTCAACGGTCAAACTCCGGTGGAAATATTTCAGGTTTGACTATTCAGTGTCCCTAAGAATCCACAAATTCTATCTGTTTGCCCCCACACCAGATTTAGCGGTAACAGGTTGGCGCCGTCTGTGGAAAACTATGAATAGCAGCCCTTCCTCTTCCAATCGGTCAGATCATTTCTAGCCATGCCTCCAAGGAAATTAAGATCCAGAGGGTCCAACTATGGACCTACTCCTCCTCAACAACAACAGTAGATCCCCCTCCAAACCGTCCAGCCGCAGGGACTCCCTCCTCAGCCTGATCAGGCCCTGCAGCAGGACCAACCTCCTCCTCAAAATCTTCAACCCCCTCGGGGTCAGACCGGGCCCCAGAATGCCGGTGCAGGGGTCTCCCGTCCCAACAATCAGAAACAACCCCCTCATCGTGATCACGTCTCCGTGCACAACCCCTCTACTGATTCGATGGCATCTCACAACCCCCGAGCTTCCGAAGACCTCCGAAATATCCTCATCAATCGGTAGAAAGAAGAGGACCTTCGCCACCGTTTGGATGAAAGGTGGGCCCGTGAGGGAGCCTCTCGTCAAGAACGTCCAAATGAGTGATCTCCTCGTCGCCGAGACTACAGGAGGTCCCCTCCTCACAGAAGACGGAGAGAGTCCCCTGAGCACCATAGAAGAAGACCTCATTCTCCTGCTAGTTGATAACCCCCAAGGGATGATACCGCACCCATCACCCGTGCCGAATTCCAGCAATTCCAAGCAACTATCTTCCAAGCCCTCAACCTCTGTCCGGACAACAACAATGCTCAGAGGGTCCCCACTCCTCCTTCGGTCCAAAGTCCTCGACATCGGTCACTAACTCCTCCCCCAGCTCCTAGCAACCGTCATCATATTCCTAGTCCTCGCCACTCCCAGAGCTACCGTCGCCGTAGCCTTCGCTCCCCTTCATATGAAGACGAGTCCAGAGACTCATTTGGCTACCGTCGAAGGGATGATGTTTTCTATCGTCGTCTCCACAAGATGGAGAGGCGCCTCGACCAGCTAGACAGGGAAGAAGAGCTGAGAGGAAGGACCCTCCGTCCAAGCTGACCTCCCTTCTTGCGAACTATCATGGAAGCTCCCATTCCAATGAGCTTTAAGCCCCCACAATTCGAGACTTACTCTGGGGAATCAGACCCCGTAGACCACATTGAGAGCTTCAAGACCCACATGTTGATCCACCAAGCTTCCGATGCTCTGCCGTGCAAAACCTTCCCTACTACTCTCAAGGGTCCGGCCCAGGAATGGTACTCCCGCCTTGCCCCATCTTCCATATTCTCCTTTGAACAGTTTGAGACCCTCTTCGCCACCCACTTCGTGAGTAGTCTTCGCACCGAGAAGACCAGCATTTCGCTACTCTACCTCAACCAGAAGAAGGGTGAGAAGCTCAGAAACTATGTGAAGTGGTTTACCGTGGAGGCTAGGTCTATTGCTTCCCTCGACCAATCGGTCGCTGCAGCAGCCTTCTAGTCGAATGTCCTTGACACAAGCCTTCGGTCCTCCTTAGCTAAGAAGCCCTCGCAAAACTTCTCCGACCTCCTTCTCAGAAGCGAGAAGTATATCCGGGTTGAGGAAGCTGAACATCGCCCCACCTTTGAGGGGTCTTCCTCCGGGACTAAGCGAAAGGCAGCTGAAGAAGAGGGAGCCAAGAAGCTCCAGAAGGACAACGGGGGCCAGTGCCGCCCCCCTCCTAGATTCGAGAAATTCACTCCTCTTAACGTCAACATTTCCACTATTCTCATGGAGGTTGAGAAGGAAGGGGTTCTACCTCCTGCCTCGAAGATGAATACCCCTGGCAAGAAGAGGGACAAAGAGAAGTGGTGCCAATATCACTGGGACCACGGCCACGACACCAATGATTGTCGGGCCCTAAAGAATGAAATTGAGACCCTCATCCAGAGGGGGCAGCTGTCTAAATTTGTGAGGAAAGACCGAATTGATCCTCCTCCTCCCCAAAGGGGCTAACAAGCATCCTGAAAGGCGCGATGAGACGCCCGAGTTTGAAGAAGAACGCATTCTGCATCTTATTCATGGAGGCTCCTCCAACTCTTCTCGGAAGACTTTTATACGAGAAGTCAATTCGGTTTACGGCATACCTCCCCCCAAGTGGCTTGGAGTACCGGTCACTTTTTCAGATGAAGACCTCAAGGGTGTTCGAACCCCCCATTGTGACGCACTAGTAATCAACCTCCATATGGTGAATTTCAAAGTGGAGAGAATTCTTGTCGACAATGGTAGTTCCGTTAACATCCTCTTCCTCGCGGCTTTCCGAGGACTCAAGGTATCACGGGACAGGCTCAAGCCCACCGGATACACGCTCCATGGGTTCACGGGAGTGTCAGTGACTATCGAATGGGTAATCACCCTCGACGTAACCGCTGGCAAAACTCCTACTACCCGGATGGAGTCGATGGACTTCATGGTCGTCGACATCCCCGCTGCTTATAATGTGATTCTAGGCCGACCTAGCCTAGCTGTTCTAGAGGCCGTTCCGTCGGCTTATCATCTCAAGATGAAATTCCCCACTAGGGCAGGAGTAGGGAAAGTAAGAGGCAGTCAAGAGATGGCCCGCAAATGTTATATGACCTCCACTGGGGGTCCTGTCCTCTCCGTCGAAACTCTTGAGATTCCACAAGAGAATGTTCGACCAATGTCCGAACCGGTGGATGAGCTGGAGGAAGTGTTCTTTTCCGGGCAAGATCCGAACCGCAAGTTCTTTATCAGCAAGACCCTCCCATCTGTCCTATGTTCTGACATAGTCCAATACATCAAAAAGAACCACGACCTCTTCGCCTGTTCGGCTGCCGACATGCCAGGAATCTCTGAGGAGCTCCTCGTCCACCACCTAAGCGTTGCTCTGGGGTCCACACCGATACAAAAGAAGAGGCGCAAATTTGCCCCCGAGCGCCAGCAAGCCATAAAGGAAGAGGTGGACAAGCTCCTCAAGGCACGGTTCATACAATTGATCAACTATCCCGAGCGGCTCTCAAATGTTGTTATGGTAAAGAAGGCCAACGGGAGCTGGAGAATTTGCATCGACTTCACCGACCTGAACAAAGCATACCCTAAAGATCCATTCCCTCTCCCCAGCATTGACACCTTGATTGACGCTAGTTTGGGTCATGAACTGCTCCGCTTCATGGATGCCTTCTCCGAGTATAACCAGATCAGGATGTTCCCTTCGGATATCCCGAAGACCTCCTTTGTGACCGATCAAGGGCTCTATTGTTACAGGGTAATGCCCTTCGAGCTGAAGAATGCCGGTGCGACCTATCATCGCCTCGTCAACGAGGTCTTCCAGGATCAGATCGGCCGAAACATGGAGGTGTATGTTGATGATAGGCTAGTTAAGATCATCCATGGGGCCGACCATGTTGCCGATCTACAGGAAGCATTCGATGTGTTGAGGAGGCATGATATGAGGCTCAACCCGAACAAGTGTGCGTTCGGAGTTTCGTCGGGAAAGTTTCTAGGCATCATGGTCAGCCAAAGAGGAATCGAAGCCAACCCTGAAAAAATCAAAGCCATACTGGACATGGCTCCTCCTAAAAGTGCGAAAGAGGTTCAGAAGCTCACTGGACGCCTCGTGACCATAGGGCACTTCCTATCCAAGTCAGGGGAGAAGTGACTTCCTTTCTTCAAGACCCTCAGGGGGGCTAAGGGCATCGAGTGGGGTCAACAGCAGCAAGAATGATTTGATCAGCTAAAGGCCTACCTAGTCATTCCCCCTCTCCTCAGCAAGCCTATCTCCGGGGAGACACTCTACCTCCTCTTCTTAGCTGCCTCCGAGCAAACCCTCAGCGCGGTCCTGGTAAGGGAAGAAGACAAGGCCCAGAAACCCATCTAATATGTGAGCAAGGTACTTTGGGATGCCAAGCTCTGCTATCCAAGATTAGAAAAAATGGCGTATGCCTTGGTTATGGCAGCTAGGAAGCTTCGCCCATATTTTTAGTCCCACTCGGTGGTCATTCTTACCGACCAGCCGCTTAAGCAAGTCCTACACAAACCCGAGACCTCTGGCCGTCTGATGAAGTGGTCGATCAAGCTGAGCCAGCATGACATATCATACCAGCCTCGGACCGTAATCAAGGCTCAAGCCTTAGCCGAATTTATTATTGAGAGCACCATCCCAGAGGTCAGTCAAGCAGCAAATGGGCCTCCTATCTGGACAGTATATGTAGACGGGTCCTCTTGCAATGAGGGAAGCAGAGTCGGGGTCATTCTGGCAGGCCCAGATGATTTCGTTCTCCAATACTCCCTCCACATCAACTTTGAGGCCTCCAACAACGAAGCGAAGTATGAAGCTCTTATAGCCGGCCTCGGTATGGCTCGTAAGGCAGGGGCACAACGTCTCCGGATATTTGGCGACTCGCAGCTAGTTGTGAATCAAGTCTTAGGCGAGTACGAGGTGCGAGATGACCAAATGGCTAAGTACCTAGCCAAGGTCCAAAATCTCATGGCTTCATTCGAAGAGACACTAATTCAGCAGATCCTCAGAGAAGAAAATTCCCAAGCGGATGCCCTCTCCAAATTGTCCTCCTCCTCCCTTCAAGGTCTCGAGCAGACCGTCCTGATTGAAGTACTCCTAAGACCGAGCATAGAAGAAGAAACCTCTGGCTCGATGGAGTCGCTGCCCGTCCAACTTCAGGACAACTGGATGAAACCATTGATAGAATTTCTCAAGGATGGGCTCCTCTCCGAAGACCCTAAGGAAGCTCGTTGAGTCTGAACGAGAGCGGAGCGGTACACCCTTGTTGAAGGGGTCTTGTACAAATGCTCCTACATCCAAGTAGATGGTAGACCCTACTTGAGATGTCTCTCCCTGGAAGAAGCCTCATACGCCTTGCAAGAACTCGACGAAGGTATAGGCAGAGCCCATTCAGGTTCAAGGTCCCTTGCTAGGAAAGTGTTGAACTATGGGTACTTATGGCCTACCCTCCTACAAGATGCCGAACGACACGTCTGGCGATGCAGCTCCTGTCAGCAGTACTCCAACATTAGTCGCCTACCCTAAGAACAGCTCACCTCTTTCTCAAGTCTGATTCCTTTTGCAATGTGGGGGAAGGACTTGCTAGGCCCGTTTCCACTAGCTTCCGATCAGCTCAAGTTCCAGGTCATGACAATCGACTACTTTTCTAAGTGGATCGAAGCCGAGCCGTTGGCTACAATTACCGAGAACAAAGTACTACAGCTCTTTTAGAAGAACGTCATCTGTAGGTTCGGCGTGCCTCGGGTCCTAATAACGAATAATGGAACACAGTTTACTGGGGCCGCTTTCCGATCTCTGTATGAAGACCTCGCCATTCAGCAACGCTTCTCTTCCGTCTCCCATCCTCAATCAAACGGCCAAGTGGAAAATGCCAACCGGCAGATCGTCTCCGGTATCAAGAAGAGGTTAGATAAGTCGGCCAAAGGCTTATGGATGGAACAGCTTCCCAACGTACTGTGGAACTACCGCACTACGAAACGGACCCCCACAGGAGAGTCACCCTTCAATCTCACTTATGGGTCCGAGCTTGTGATCCCCTTGGATGTTGGTCTACCATCTCCTCGCCTTATGGCCTATGAAGAAGAGCAGAATGCCAGGGAGCTTCGAGCAAATTTGGATTTGATTGACGAGCTTCGTAAAAGAGCTTCAATTTGCCAGCAGAATTATCGAAGGAAGATCGAGTTGGCCTACAACAAAAGGGTCCTTCCTACCAATCTCAAGGAAGGGGACCTGGTCCTCAAGGAAGCTAGCTATCTCATTCCCCAGCCAAAAGAGTAAGCTAGCTCCGAATTGGGAAGGACCCTACAAGGTTACCAAAGTAGTTCGGCCCGGGACTTACCGTCTTGAAGACCTTGAAGGCAGAGAGATTCCTCGGACTTGGAATACCGACCATCTATTGAAGTACCAGGAGAGCACCTGAACACCTCTCTAAGTACCTTCAGATGTCGAACCGTTCCTTTCTTTTCACTTGTATTTTGCTTCTTTATTTTCTCAATGTAATAACGGCTTGCAACTTAGAAGCAGCCAACTAGTAGTTATTAATAAAGAGCTTCTTTTCCCCCATATTTTCCTTGTGGTTACTTGCATCTCTCTGTTTAAAGCCTTTAATTTCTTATACTCAAACGACGAGTTCGGAGTCCAACACTTGGCTCGATTCTGCTTCGCAAGCTCACTTTTTAGCGAGCGAGAAGTGGTTTGCCATTCGGAATTGCTCCCACAACCGTTGAAACTCACTCAAACGACGAGTTCGGAGTCCAAAACTTGGCTTGATTCCGCTTCGCAAGCTCGAACTTAAGCGAGCTAGAAGTGATTCGCCATTCGGAATTGCTCCTACAACCGTTGAAACTCACTCAAACGACGAGTTCGGAGTCCAACACTTGGCTCGATTCCGCTTCGCAAGCTCGCTCTTAAGCGAGCTGGAAGTGGTTCGCCATTCGGAATTGCTCCCACAACCGTTGAAACTCACTCAAACGACGAGTTCGGAGTCCAACACTTGGCTCGATTCCGCTTCGCAAGCTCGCTCTCAAGCGAGCTAGAAGTGGTTCGCCATTCGGAATTGCTCTCACAATCGTTGAAACTCACTCAAACGACGAGTTCGGAGTCCAACACTTTGCTCGATTCCGCTTCGCAAGCTCGCTCTCAAGCGAGCTAGAAGTGGTTCGCCATTTAGAATTGCTCTCACAACCGTTGAAACTCACTCAAACGACGAGTTCGGAGTCCAATACTTGGCTCGATTCCGCTTTACAAGCTCGCTCTTAAGCATGCTAGAAGTGGTTCGCCATTCGGAATTGCTCCCACAACCATTGAAGTTTAAACGACACGCGCGAAGTTTCTACAACTGCATTAGACATGGGAGAAGAGTACTTGGAAGAGCTAACTTTTGATTCTTATGGTTCGTTTAAAGCTGAAGTTAGCACACAAACACAGAAGAGAAACAAGCTTTCACTTAGATAAAATTTTAGCACACAAGAGCATTCAAGTTACAAGACCAAGTCACTACTATGAGGTGCTACAAAAACTCAAAAAGGTATAAATACAACAACTTATTCAATGCTTCTTCAGAATGGGGACGTTTCGGTTCAGGAACACCCGCGGACGGCATCGCCTAACCTCTGAGCTCGTCTCTAAACCAACAAACTGAGATGCCTCTTTGGCACTGCCTCTGATCGTGGCCCCAACCGAAGCTCCACTAGACGAAGCGGACACCCCACTCTGAGCATTAGCTGGGCTCCTCCTAACAGCAGGCGAACGAGTCGCGAGCTCATAGAACGAGATTCCCCTCTCGCTCTCTTCACGAATGCACGACGTGCTTCGGACGTTAATCCTTTCAGGCTGAGGTTTGAGTCGAGCGATCTCCTCCTCGAGCTCGACGATCCTATCCTTCAGAGAATCGTCCTTCACAGATATTTTGAAGCGAGGAAGTTTTGTGGAGCCTGCGGCATCAGCACTATCGGCTATAATGCGACGAAGATGTGTCACTTCGATACTTTTGTCGACCGTAACCCTCCTCAACTTGTGAACCTTTGCCGTCAACTCATCGCGCTCGAGCATCAACTTACCCACCGCCGAAGCTAACTCCTTTTCCTCTGCCAAGAGCTCTTCTTCAGCTATCTCCAAATGGCGAACTTTTGCCAGTAGTTCACCTTTCTCTTTCTCGACGTCGAACAACGTCTTTCGGCGCAACTCCACTTCACCTTCAAGACGAACCTCTCGAGCTCGCTTCCGTAGTTGTTTCAACTCGGAGAGACACCCTCTCGACGTCGAGATCCTCTAATTTTAACTCGCTTTTGAGGAAACTCTCTGGGCTGCGAGAGAGGGCCTGTTTCGTTGCTTCCAATTCAGTGCGAAAACAAGATGCTTCGGCTACCGAATTCGACTCGACAACCTGAAAAGCAGAAGTATATCAACACGAAGTACAAAAGGTTGTGCCCAACACTTATCCAAATTTTGAAGAAATTTCAAGACAAAATGCACCAACACTTGGTCAAATTTCAGAAAGACCTCAAACAAAAGTTTTATTCATATCAAAAAAACGGTGGCCAGTCCGCTACAAGGCAGTACAAAAAGAAAAAAGAAAAATCATATACAAGAGAAAGAGAATCAAGGAGCCACCTTGAGCGGTGACTCGGCGATAGGCACTTCGGTGGACGGCCCCTCATCCCCCGTCGCTCTAGCTTGGGGATCGGCCGCGACCTCGTCGTCCCCTTCCTCCACTGCCACTTCGGCTTGAAGGTCGGCCACCACAGTCTCAGGATCGGCGGGAGCCTCGTTGCCTTGCTGCTCGTTCTCCTCCTCTTCTTCCTCTTCCTCTTCGTCTTCTTCCTCGCCACCAGGCCACAGCCTGTACCCCAACATTTCGAAGCCAGGGACTCGAGCCTTGACGTGATCGAGCACTCTGGCATAAGACAGCTCCATATTCTCCGCCATGTGCTTCTTGGCCTTGGCCTCAATCTCCGCCCTCGCCTTCTCCACGGCCTCGGCTTGTTGCAGCGTCACTGCATCCAAAGCCTTCGCGACCTATGGTCCTCACCTCGGCCGCCTTTGCGACCTTCGAGGCAAGCTTCTTCTTCACTTGTGCCAAAGCCGATTCGAGGTCGGCGACCTGGACCGCTAAAGCGTCCGAGCAATGCTGCTCCGCTTCGAGCTGCTTCACAGCCCTCGCCCTCTCCGCTCAGTCCTTGTCGCTGAGGGCCTTCAGCTCCCTCTCCAGTTCGGCATACTCCTGGAGGAGATGGCTGAAGTGACAAGTGGCCTGCGCAAAGAAGCAGTTAGAACACCATGAGTGCTGAACTAAAGACTTAGGAAATTTTTGAAAAAATCAGAAATAGCAAGAGGACTTACCGACATGAGTGACCGGGCCACTTCGAGGGCATCGTCGCCCGTCGTCCCCGCCTTCAGCGCAGCTCGGTTCTTTGGGGTAGGTAGGTGCCGGACTGCCTGCATGCTCATCCCCGAGTCTTCCAAGAAGCCGACGTGATTCATCACCCGCCAATTAGGGACGAACAGCTTCTTGTGAGCCTCGGTCAGTATCGCCTCGGCGTGCTCGGTCAGGGGCGGGGCCTCAAGCGCCAGCGCCGCCGAGACGGAGAAGCCCTCACCTGTCGGGGCAGAAGGGGTCGGCTGGACGACAACAACCGAGGGCGGCTCCCGAGGAGAAGTAGTGACGACCGCCGAAGGTGCCTTGGTGGGTCGTCCGGACAAAGGACCCGTGCTCATCCTCTTCCTCTTCTTGCTTTCGCTAGCTTTGCTTCTTTCAGCCATCATACCCCTGAAATCCATGTTCGGAGCCTCTGACCAAGTGAAAAGAGAAACAAGTTAGAAAAAATATACAAGGCATTAAAGAAAAGAAAATCACAGTGAGATGTTAAGAGCGTACTCGGGTCGATCGGACTAAGGCCCGACCCGTGCAACACCTCCTCGGTCATCTCCCTCCAACTCAACATCGGGAGGCCGATCAGCTTGGCCGCCACCTCTGCTTCGGCCGAGGTCAACACCGGCTCGGCCTTTGCGAACTTCGGCACCTTCTCCATCCATCGGGTCGGAAAGTCCTATGCCGAGGGCCCCTTTATCAGGAAAAACTTCCCCTTCCACGACTTTATCGAGTCGGGATTCTCTATCAACTTAACTCCCTTCCGAGGCGACAGGTAGTAGCGAGGCTCGAGCTTGCTCATCCTGTTGATTCGGTATAAACTTCGGAGGATGACGAGATCCGGCTCCACTTTGGCAGTTTGGCATTGGAGCAGAAAGCCGAGCACGTGGCGCCAAGTGTTCGGCATGAATTGTATGGGAGCCAGACCGTACCACCGAAGGACTACCGTCACGAAGGGATGAAGGGGAAAGCGCAGACCGGCGTTCAACGCGTCGTAGGCGAAGACGCATGTGTCCGGTAAGAAGACAGTGTTCGCTCGAACCCTGGGGCCGGGGAGGACCAGCCTATACTCCTTGGGGATGGCTGTAACGCCCCGAATCCCATTTTTACTGAATTCGAGATGTTCTTCAGGATCTTTTCGCTTTCTTCACATACAATTTTACAAGGAATTTTAAATCTTTACTTTTACATCAGAGTTACAGCATGTTACATTTGAATTTACACAGCGGAAGCAAAATGTACAATATTTACATAAATGAACAACAATATAATGAACTCTTTGTGCATCCATTCCTTTTACATGTGATTATCCTGCATAAAACACTGTGGGTACGTCAGTTTATTCAACCGACGATAATTATACATGGCCATCCTCTCTATGCCAGAAACAGTATAATGAATCTCATTTCTTACAAATCACAAGCCAGTTCAACATAAGCATGCAAATTAGGGAACTTTTAATGATGTCGTGTCGTGATTGTGCACTTAAATCCTTAATGCAATTTACTTAGTTGATTATGACACTAATGCATACTTGTTCGAATTCTATGCATCCCATACTACATAGGTTCGAGTGCAAGCCTCTTAAACGATCTTCATTTTAGTAGGGTTCAATCCCCCGCCATGACTTATTCTACTACTGTAATTCCAATGAGTATCCTAGATGAATCTATGAGTACAAGCATGTATCCTGGCCCCTGGAGTAGAATTTCGCGCCATGTCTTGACTCGTCAAGCATGCATTCTGCGATAATTCAGCCTCCTCCCTGAACACACTCCTCTTGCAGTCACCAAAACATCCCATAAGCGTGACTAGAGTCCGATCATTACTGAGTTGTGCCCGCGCCATGTCTTGACTCATCAAGCATGCATTCTGCGGCTCACACACCCGCACCGTACCCTAGCTCTCATACTCATGTTTTTCTCTCACCTTCATCACCTCCACACTATGTATTTAAGTTACATTAGAATCATGAATAAAAATCAAGCTCTAGAGTTAGCCTCTCCATCAACCGGACTTATCATTTCATTTCACTTGACCAACCTGGTCTATTTCTCAATATCATTTCATTTTACTGCCGGGGAGACTTAGCTACTCTTTCGATCAATTTCAAATTCACAATATCCAATGGAGCATCATCAGCTCATCATTCATTTTAGAGTCTCACAGACTTTCTCATCATGATTTCACATTTCATAATTCCATTTGATTCTCAATCCTCATCTATGATTCAATTTCACAATTTATGCAGTCATAAACAGAATCCATTGACTTTAATCATATAGTTCACAATTACCAACAGCAAAAATAACATGAATTCAAATATGTCAAAGTCCTTTCTGTACAGTCGACTTGGACGAACACCAGTCGACTCATACAGTCATAAACAGGGTTATCAAAAGGCTCGGGATAGTCGACTGTGTATACCACCAGTCGCCTGTCCCGCAACTTTCAAGCTCACAATATTAGTCACACGACAGTCGACTGTTCACACCTCAGTCGTCTGTCTCAGCAATTTCAACAGCATAATTCTATGTCCAGATCAGTCGACTTGCTACACGCAATCGGTCGACTGGACAGATCCATTTTCAGTAGATTATTTACAGTTCTTACGTGCATTTCATCATGATGTCGATTAACAGTATACATAAGTTCATGTTCCACAGACAAGGTTTCTTAGCATTCAGTAACACTACAACATGGATCTTCAAATTACTAACATGCTCTTTCCGCTAGGGGAATACTTTAAACATGCATTCACATATGCTCATAATTCCTTACAGCAATAAAGATGTAAATCCCAAGTCGTCAAACTGGGTCCACATGATGAAAATATCTCAATTTATGAAACTACCCAACAGTCACAGTCAGATTGAAGTACCAGTCGACTTAACACACTATCAGTCGACTGCTTCGACGATTCCAAATTATTAACTACCATTAGCTCTTTTTATTCATTTACCTTCCCTCCATCATATGTGTCATAGGGAAACCATGCAGATAGTATTCATACCATCATGTTCATTTATACACACGTTTATCATTACAATCATGCAAAAATAATGTCTCGTACCAGTCGACTGGCTCACATGGCAGCCGACTGTACCGACAGCCTCGTTTTCAATATTAATAGCGTGTTCAAGCAATTTCTACCGCATTCAAATCACTTTTATAACATAATATCAATCATAGCCATTGTAGCATTATTCCTACATTAGAAGTCCTGAGAAACACCCACCTTATGTGAAGAAAATAACGAAATCCTGCAAAGTCCTTCAAAGTAGAGAACACCTTCTTGCTCCTTTGCTCCACGCCGAGCTCCTCAACAATGCTGCTTGCCTCCACAGAAGAGCTCCCACACAACTCACAAATACTCTCTATTACAGTAATAATCTTAGTGTAAAAGAGATAGGAGATGAGAAGGGGTATTTATACTAGAAAATAGATAGAATAGATGGCTAGGATTAATAGGGGAGTTGGAGAATCAAAGGCTGAGATCTAATCGGGAGTTAAGAAACTACCCACACCTCAAGATGTAACCGCCCATGATCCTAGCCCATCACTCCACAAATCCGGCCAAGAGGAATGTCTTGTGCACGTGTACATGAAGTGCACGTGTACACACACAAAACCCCATAAAATGCACATCTTACCCGGAAAATAAAGAGAGAAAAAATGCTACATATACAAGTTGTGAAAAGGTTAAGTTTAGGGGTTTAAATACATTTGGGCAAAAATATGTATTTTTATATAAGAAAATAAACAAGTCACATTTGGGCTTTGAGAAGAATGTTTTATAGGAAATACTACACTCTATTTATCATGGAGAAAAGTAATAATCATAAGAAAAATAAATCCCCTTTCATATATATTAGAAAATAAATCGGGGTACTACATCACTCCCTCCTTAGAATAGTTCCGTCCCCGGAACTACAGTCAAGAGCGAGAACAGAAGAAATACAACACACCCAACCAGAACAAAAGACATAAGATACAAGATACCAGATACAATCAATACAAATACAATCAAGCAAAAAGCTCAGGATAGTCCTTCAACATCTTGTCCTCGGATTCCCAAGTAGCCTCTTCAACCAAGTGGTTTCTCCAGACTACCTTGACCATCGGTAACGTCTTATTCCTCAAGACTTTCTCCCTACGGTCAACGATCTCAACAGGAGTCTCGATGTAATTCAGGTCTAACTGCAAACCTTCCGGTACTTCTGGCAAATGATGACTCGGGTCTGGAATATAACCTCTCAACATAGACACATGGAAAACATTGTGCACCTGAGACAACTCTTCCGGTAATTCAAGCCGGTAAGCAGTTTTCCCGATCCTTTTCAATATCTTATATGGGCCTATAAATCTCGGGGCTAACTTCCCGCCTTTGCCAAAACGAACCACACCTTTGCTGGGTGATACCTTCAGAAAGACAAAGTCACCAACCTCAAACTCAAGGTCCCTCCTCCGGTTGTCTGCATAGCTTTTCTGCCTGCTCTGAGCTTCCACCAACCTTTTCCTGATCAGATCAATCTTCTCAGAAGTCAGCTGTACAAGCTCAGGACCAAACAACTGACGCTCCCCAACCTCATACCAACACACAGGAGTCCTGCACTTCCTGCCATACAAAGCTTCATACGGCGCCATCCCAATGCTAGTTTGAAAACTGTTGTTGTAGGCAAACTCCACCAAAGGTAAATGCCTTTCCCAACTGCCTCCGAAGTCTAGTATACAACACCGAAGCATATCCTCAAGAATACGGTTGACTCTCTCGGTCTGCCCATCGGTCTGTGGATGAAAAGCAGTGCTGAAATCTGTCTTGGTACCCAAAGCTGCCTGAAGACTCCTCCAGAAATGCGAGGTAAACCGCGCATCTCGATCAGACACAATGGTCGAAGGAACGCCATGAAGTCGGACAATCTCACCAACATACATCTCAGCCAACCTGTCCATCGAAGCTGTGAGTTTTATCGCCAAAAAGTGAGCGGACTTGGTAAGTCGATCGACTATAACCCAAATAGCATCATTGCCTTTAGAACTCTTAGGCAAACCCGTGATGAAATCCATACTGATATTATCCCATTTCCATTCCGGAATAGGTAATGGCTGTAATAGACCTCCGGGTCTCTGATTTTCGGCTTTAACTTGCTGACAAACCTCACATTTCGCGACAAATTCGGCCACATCCCGCTTCAAACCTGACCACCAGAAATGCTGCTTGATGTCTTTGTACATCTTAGTACTCCCAGGATGTACCGACAAAAGAGTAGCATGCGCCTCCTGAAGAATACTTTCTTTCAGGTCCGCCTGATCTGGAACGCATAGCCTATCTCCGAACCACAGCACTCCATCCCTGGTCTGAAAACCGGGCAACCTGCCAGCACTAACCTGCTCCTTCATCTCCAGAGTATCAGCATCAACTTCCTGAGTTGCAATGATCCTTGCATTCAGAGTAGGCTGAAGCTTCAATTGAGATAAAGATGCTCCCAATCCTTGCAAGACAACCTCAATACCTGCTCGGTCCAACTCCTCAATCAAATGCCTCTGAGTCGTAATCAAACAGTCCAAACTGCTCTTGCGACTAAGTGCATCAGCAACAACATTAGCCTTTCCGGGATGATACTTGATCTCAGGTCGCATATCCTCGAGCACTTCCAACCATCTCCGCTGTCTTAGATTGAGATCCCTCTGCTGGTAGATATACTTCAAGCTCTTATGATCCGTGTACATGTTCAGCTTCTCACCATACACGTAGTGCCTCCATTGCTTCAAAGCAAAGATAATCGCAGCCAGCTCTAGATCATGAGTCGGGTAATTCTTCTCATGCAGTCGTAGTTGCCTAGACCCATATGCGATTACTTTACCTTCTTGCATTAAGACACAACCAAGCCCCCAATGTGAAGCATCGCTATAGACATCATACTCAACTCCTGCTCTAGGCAAAGCCAAAATAGGTGCAGTAGTCAGTCTATCTTTCAACTCCTGAAAACTCGCCTCACATTGCTCGGTCCACTTGAAGCTCGCATTCTTCTTGGTCAACTCGGTAAGCGGCACAGCTATCTGAGCATAACCTTGAATGAATCTCCTGTAGTATCCAGTCATCCCAAGGAAACTTCTGACTTCCTTCACTGTAGCAGGCCTAGCCCAATCTCTCACTGCCTCTATCTTCTGAGGGTCAGTTGCCACTCCCTCCTTAGAAAGGATGTGACCTAGGAATGCCACTTCAGATTTCCAGAAATCACACTTGGATAACTTGGCATACAACTTCTGCTCTTCCAACTTCTGCAAAACTGCTGCCAGATGCTCAGTGTGCTCCTCCTCAGACTTGGAGTACACGAGAATATCGTCGATAAACACCACGACGAAAGAATCAATAAACGGCCTCAGAACTCTGTTCATCAAGTCCATGAAGATTGCAGGTGCATTCGTCACTCCGAATGGCATAACTAAGAATTCGTAATGCCCATGCCGAGTTCTAAATGCAGTCTTATGCACATCTTCAGCTTTCACTCGCACTTGGTGATATCCTGATCGAAGATCTATTTTGGAGAAGACAGCTGCTCCTTGTAGACGATCGAACAAGTCATCAATTCGAGGAATCGGATACTTATTCTGAACAGTGACTTTATTCAGCTCCCGGTAATCGATACACATCCTCATCGATCCATCCTTCTTCTTTACCAAAAGCACTGGTGCTCCCCAAGGTGACGCACTAGGTTGAATAAAGCCTTTTCCCAATAGTTCCTCAATCTGCCGTTTCACCTCATCCTGTTCCACTGGAGCCATCCTATACGGTGCCTTAGAAATGGGTGCACTTCCCGGTTGAACAGTGATGCTGAACTCTACATCACGATGCGGAGGTAACCCAGGAAAATCTTCCAAGAACACAGTCGGATAGTCCCGAACCACAGGAATCCCTTGCAATTCCACAGGAGTCTCTTCCTTGCGGATAGTTGCCACCAGCTTAGAACACTTCAACTTCCCTTGGAAAGTGACTTCAGGTCCACCTGGAGCCTTCACTGTCACCGTCTTGGCCTTACACTCGATGCTCGCACTGTACACCGACATCCAATCAATGCCAATGATAACATCGACTCCCAAGATAGTCAGCTCGATCAGATCAATGCCAAAGATTCGATCCCCAATCACTATCTCGCAATCAACATAGTACCGATCAGTGGTCAAAGTTTCCCCTGATGGTGTAGCCACTGCTAAGATCTTGCCTGGGAAAATCTTCGGTTCAACTCCCAACACTTTAGCAAATCTAGGGACACAAAAGTATGAGAGGATCCAGTATCAAACAACACCACAGCTCCCTTTCCATTAATATAGAGTTCTCCTGTTACATAACATACATCATTACATAACAGTTTTACACTATGATCGGGAAGGAGAAATGAAAAGAAATCACACTAGACCTCAGCCCTCGTACCAGAGATAACCTGATCTGCTTCCTCAGCATCAGCTTCTGTCAAAGCAAATACTCGCCCTGACTGGTACGGCCTCTTCCCAGTCTGCTGTATTGGCACATTGTGATTGCCAGTCCGCGGTTTGAGACATCGAGATTGGTAATGTCCCACTTCACCACAGTTAAAGCAAGTGACTGCAGAAGGTCTCCCTGCATCGTTTCCAGGTCTCCCAGCTACACTGACGGCATTCGCCCCTGTCGGTTTGAATTTCTGTGCAGATGGTTGCCCCTTGAAACTCCCCGATGGCGCGGGCCTCTTCCCAGACTGCCAGTTGCTCCTCTGATGCTGAGCAACATGGAACTGCTCCATATCCGCCTCCGTTGCTGCCGCCCTCTTCACCAGCTTATCGAATCTCCTGATACCAAGGGGTATCATACGAGATCTCAAGCTCGGCCTCAGACCATGCTCGAACTTGCGAGCCTTCTTCGCCTCATCCATCACCAATTCTGGAGCATACCTGGAGAGTTGAGTGAACTTGGTCTCATAGGCTCTCACTGACATGCTGCCTTGTTGAAGTGACAGAAACTCCATGGCCTTTTTCTCCTGGACGTCGGAGGGGAAATAATGACTGCGAAATTCTTCCAGAAATTCCTCCCAGCCAAGCAACAAGCCGCCCATAGTCCTCTTCATCGACTGCCACCAAACAGCCGCATCCTTCTCCAACTGCAAAGTCGCCAACTTGACCTTGCTGCCCTCCGGTGTTTCCAACACCTCGAAGATTGTCTCCACTTGCCGAATCCAGTTATCGGCCGCATCCGGGTCGGATTTTCCCTCGAACACTGGTGGTTTCATTCTCTTGAACGATTCCACTAGCTTGATTGCCTCGGGTACTGGATTCACCGGCCCCCTTCCTTGGTTTGCAGCCACTGCATTCAGCGTCTGGTAAACCCTTGCAAACTCGGCATCCAGGTCCAAACCTTCACCGTTCCTGGCTCCCCTTCTCGCCATATTCTGATGCAAAAGATCCATTAAATTCGAAGTATAAAACAAGAATTTAAACCAACTTTCATTTCATTGAATTTCAAAGTTTATACATTCGAATTAAAAAACATTTTAACATCAGAATAGAAGAAAATAGAAACCAAGACAATCTAATCTCTACGGGTCCTCTTCGCTGCTCGAAGTTCATCCCGCAGTTCATCCACCACATCCTTCAGCACATCAGTTAGGTTCTTTTTCTTCTCAAGTTCCCAAATCCGATGGCTAAGAACAGAATAGTCAGCATTTCGCTTCTCCAGCTGAGCCTCCAAAACTCCAACTCTATACTTCAAGGTATCCACTTGCCTCTGCAGAGAAGCCACAGCGTTACCCAAAGCTGGTCCCTTTTCTTCATCGGAAGAAGAAGAATCATCAGGTGAGTTCGGCGGTGGGGTGATCTCTCGGGATTCAGGGTACTCCTCATCATCAGAATCAGCTTGTCCAGGGTGGTACTCGTCCTCAGAATCAGCCTGTCCAGGATGGTACTCTTCCTCAATAATGTGCCAGTCGTCGCCTCCAGCAGGGTCGAAGTGATCAGCCATCTTAGAATAGAGAGGAAGAAGCATAAATCATAGAGCAACACAAATGTAAGTTACTTACATTTAAATCTCTAAATCCAAACACACACTCTAATGTCCACATCTAGGGTGTCGTTCCTTATAATTTTGTACGAGTGTGAAAGCATAGAAAGCGTGGCTCTGATACCACTCTGTAACACCCCGAATCCCATTTTTACTGAATTCGAGATGTTCTTCAGGATCTTTTCGCTTTCTTCACATACAATTTTACAAGGAATTTTAAATCTTTACTTTTACATCAGAGTTACAGCATGTTACATTTGAATTTACACAGCGGAAGCAAAATGTACAATATTTACATAAATGAACAACAATATAATGAACTCTTTGTGCATCCATTCCTTTTACATGTGATTATCCTGCATAAAACACTGTGGGTACGTCAGTTTATTCAACCGACGATAATTATACATGGCCATCCTCTCTATGCCAGAAACAGTATAATGAATCTCATTTCTTACAAATCACAAGCCAGTTCAACATAAGCATGCAAATTAGGGAACTTTTAATGATGTCGTGTCGTGATTGTGCACTTAAATCCTTAATGCAATTTACTTAGTTGATTATGACACTAATGCATACTTGTTCGAATTCTATGCATCCCATACTACATAGGTTCGAGTGCAAGCCTCTTAAACGATCTTCATTTTAGTAGGGTTCAATCCCCCGCCATGACTTATTCTACTACTGTAATTCCAATGAGTATCCTAGATGAATCTATGAGTACAAGCATGTATCCTGGCCCCTGGAGTAGAATTTCGCGCCATGTCTTGACTCGTCAAGCATGCATTCTGCGATAATTCAGCCTCCTCCCTGAACACACTCCTCTTGCAGTCACCAAAACATCCCATAAGCGTGACTAGAGTCCGATCATTACTGAGTTGTGCCCGCGCCATGTCTTGACTCATCAAGCATGCATTCTGCGGCTCACACACCCGCACCGTACCCTAGCTCTCATACTCATGTTTTTCTCTCACCTTCATCACCTCCACACTATGTATTTAAGTTACATTAGAATCATGAATAAAAATCAAGCTCTAGAGTTAGCCTCTCCATCAACCGGACTTATCATTTCATTTCACTTGACCAACCTGGTCTATTTCTCAATATCATTTCATTTTACTGCCGGGGAGACTTAGCTACTCTTTCGATCAATTTCAAATTCACAATATCCAATGGAGCATCATCAGCTCATCATTCATTTTAGAGTCTCACAGACTTTCTCATCATGATTTCACATTTCATAATTCCATTTGATTCTCAATCCTCATCTATGATTCAATTTCACAATTTATGCAGTCATAAACAGAATCCATTGACTTTAATCATATAGTTCACAATTACCAACAGCAAAAATAACATGAATTCAAATATGTCAAAGTCCTTTCTGTACAGTCGACTTGGACGAACACCAGTCGACTCATACAGTCATAAACAGGGTTATCAAAAGGCTCGGGATAGTCGACTGTGTATACCACCAGTCGCCTGTCCCGCAACTTTCAAGCTCACAATATTAGTCACACGACAGTCGACTGTTCACACCTCAGTCGTCTGTCTCAGCAATTTCAACAGCATAATTCTATGTCCAGATCAGTCGACTTGCTACACGCAATCGGTCGACTGGACAGATCCATTTTCAGTAGATTATTTACAGTTCTTACGTGCATTTCATCATGATGTCGATTAACAGTATACATAAGTTCATGTTCCACAGACAAGGTTTCTTAGCATTCAGTAACACTACAACATGGATCTTCAAATTACTAACATGCTCTTTCCGCTAGGGGAATACTTTAAACATGCATTCACATATGCTCATAATTCCTTACAGCAATAAAGATGTAAATCCCAAGTCGTCAAACTGGGTCCACATGATGAAAATATCTCAATTTATGAAACTACCCAACAGTCACAGTCAGATTGAAGTACCAGTCGACTTAACACACTATCAGTCGACTGCTTCGACGATTCCAAATTATTAACTACCATTAGCTCTTTTTATTCATTTACCTTCCCTCCATCATATGTGTCATAGGGAAACCATGCAGATAGTATTCATACCATCATGTTCATTTATACACACGTTTATCATTACAATCATGCAAAAATAATGTCTCGTACCAGTCGACTGGCTCACATGGCAGCCGACTGTACCGACAGCCTCGTTTTCAATATTAATAGCGTGTTCAAGCAATTTCTACCGCATTCAAATCACTTTTATAACATAATATCAATCATAGCCATTGTAGCATTATTCCTACATTAGAAGTCCTGAGAAACACCCACCTTATGTGAAGAAAATAACGAAATCCCGCAAAGTCCTTCAAAGTAGAGAACACCTTCTTGCTCCTTTGCTCCACGCCGAGCTCCTCAACAATGCTGCTTGCCTCCACAGAAGAGCTCCCACACAACTCACAAATACTCTCTATTACAGTAATAATCTTAGTGTAAAAGAGATAGGAGATGAGAAGGGGTATTTATACTAGAAAATAGATAGAATAGATGGCTAGGATTAATAGGGGAGTTGGAGAATCAAAGGCTGAGATCTAATCGGGAGTTAAGAAACTACCCACACCTCAAGATGTAACCGCCCATGATCCTAGCCCATCACTCCACAAATCCGGCCAAGAGGAATGTCTTGTGCACGTGTACATGAAGTGCACGTGTACACACACAAAACCCCATAAAATGCACATCTTACCCGAAAAATAAAGAGAGAAAAAATGCTACATATACAAGTTGTGAAAAGGTTAAGTTTAGGGGTTTAAATACATTTGGGCAAAAATATGTATTTTTATATAAGAAAATAAACAAGTCACATTTGGGCTTTGAGAAGAATGTTTTATAGGAAATACTACACTCTATTTATCATGGAGAAAAGTAATAATCATAAGAAAAATAAATCCCCTTTCATATATATTAGAAAATAAATCGGGGTACTACAATGGCGAACCCCTTCCTAATCCGGAGTAGATCCTGCTCGGTTAGCACCGAGGGGAGGTCGTCCACCTCGGTGACCTCCCTCAGACCGTTCTCCTCATAGGTCTCTGCGCGACCAGTGACAGCCTTAGTCAGCAGCTCACCGCTATACTGCCTTATCCCGGCATGTCCGGACAGCACGGTTGGCATCCGGCCCATTGCACCCGCCTGCTTTACGGTCTCAACGATCGACGACCGAGCCACTACCTTCCCCTTTTCCTCGGCCGCAGACAACCCTACTGTCTCCTTCCCCTTTCTTCGGTTTATTACTTCTCTCCCCTCCTCGGCATTCCGACCTCCCGAGGACGATGCCTCACTACCCGAGGTTACTCATGACATCTCGAATAAATATCTAAGGCTAAGTAAACTAACCATGATGTGACGTTCACGGTCGGAAAAAGTTCGCCGGATATTGCCTGGTCGTCTCGACAGCTAGCGCAACCGCCCAAAAGCTTAGATCTCCGCTAGTAGAGCAACTCAAGAGCAAAAGTAAAATTTTGAGAGTAAAAGTGAAAGAATGAGCTAAAGGGTTTGGGGGGTGAAAACTTATAGCCAAAGAGAGGCAACGGTTGGGCTTTGTAACGCTTGGGGGCCCATTAAGGGAGATAAAATGACAGAATAGAGAAAGCTACGATGGTTCAGGGGAAGGTCGCGTCAGTTCACTTAACATCACGGCTCGACGAGGCACTCTGCCGAGCTACTGGGGCACCGACCTCCACATATGGAGAAAAATGCCGCAGAGCTACTTTCAACGTCGGATTGTCTCAAAATTCGTGTCCAAATCTGATGAGCGGCTCAGATCACGCCACGCCCACAAAACGACAAGATAACGTTTTCTCGTGATCTGAACGTCCAACTTCGAGATCTGCGCCATGATGAGCGCCCCAGATCCAACCACGTGGCTCGACGACTCGTAACTTGCCGAACCACCGAGGCACTCTACCGAGCTACCGTGGCACCGACCTCCACATATGGAGAAAAATGCTGCCGAGCCACTTTCATCGTCGGATTGTCTCAAAATTCGTGTCTGAATCTGATGAGCGGCTCAGATCATGCCAAGCCCACAAAAGGACAAGATAACATTTTTTCGTGATCTGAACATCCAACTTTGAGATCTGCGCCATGATGAGCACCCCAGATCCAACCACGTGGCTCGACGACTCATAACTTGCCGAGCCACCGAGGCACTCTGTCGAGCTACCGGGGCACCGACCTCCACATATGGAGAAAAATGCCGTCGAGACACTTTCACCGTCAAATTGTCTCAAAATTCGTGTCCAAATTTGATGAGCGGCTCAGATCATGCCACGCCCACAAATGACATGATAACGGTTTCTCGTGATCGGAACGTCCAACTTCGAGATCTGAGCCATGATGAGCGCCCCAGATCCAACCACGTGGCTCGACAACTCGTAACTTGCCGAGCCACCGAGGCACTCTGCAGAGCTACCAGGGCACCGAGCTCCACATATGGAGAAAAATGCCGCCGAGCCACTTTCACCGTCAGATTGTCTCAAAATTCGTGTCCAAATCTGATGAGCGACTCAGATCACGCCATGCCCACAAAACGACAAGATAATGTTTTCTTATGATATGAACGTCCAACTTTGAGATCTGCGCCATGATAAGCGCCCCAGATCCAACCATGTGGCTTGACGACTCGTAACTTGCCGAGCCACTGAGGCACTCTGCCGAGCTACCGGGGCACCGACCTCCAAATATGGAGAAAAATGCCACCGAGCCACTTTCACCGTCGGATTGTCTCAAAATTCGTGTCCAAATCTGATGAGCGGCTCAGATCACGCCACGCCCACAAAACGACAAGATAACGTTTTCTCGTGATCTGAATGTCCAACTTCGAGATCTGAGCCATGATGAGCACCCCAGATCCAACCACGTGGCTCGATGACTCGTAACTTGCCGAGCCACCGAGGCACTCTGCTGAGCTACCGGGGCACCGACCTCCACATATGGAGAAAAATGCCGCCGAGCCACTTTCACCATCAGATTGTCTCAAAATTCATGTCCGAATCTGATGAACGACTCAGATCACGCCATGCCCACAAAACGACAAGGTAACGTTTTCTCGTGATATGAACCCCGTCCTCGTGATTCTCGCTATGATGAACGCTCCAGATTAAGCCACGTGTCCCAACGACTCACTCCGAGCTACCGAGCCACCGGAGTGCTCAGTCGAGCTACCGAACAGCTTAACCTAGCCACCGGAGTGCTCAGCCGAACTACCGAATAGCTTAGTCGAGCCACCGAACTACTAAGGGGCAGAAGACGAGCTACCGAGCCACCGAAGCGCTCTGGCCGAACTACCGAGGTACCGACCCTCACATTTGAAGAAAAATGACGCCGAACCACCTTAGCCGTTGGATCATGTCAAAAATCGTGCTAGAACGTGATGGACGGCTCAGATCACGCCACGTCCACAAAAAGACAAGATAGAATTTTATTGTGATCTGAACCCCCCTCCTCGTGATCCGCACCGTGATGAACGCTCCAGATTAAGCCACGTAGCTCGGCAGCTCGTGACATGCCGAGCTACTGAGCTACCGAGGATGACCAACCGAGCTACCGAGGCACCGACCTTCGTAAGCAGAGAAAAAGCCTGCTGAGCTACTCCGATCGTTCGATCCTCTAGAAATTCATGCCCAACGCTGATGAAGGGCCCAGATCGTGCCACATCATAAATTGGATTAAAAAATTAATTTTTATTTATTAAAATCGAATTATTTATCTAAAATTGTGAAAAATGATTAAAAATTCAGGAAAATTAATTAAAAATTCTAAAAATAATTATAAATTTGGGGAAATATTTTTGAGCCCTTGGGTAAATAATTATTGCTTAGAATAGTTAATTAAGACCACCAAACAATGAATCACTACTTCGCAAAATTAAATAAGTGGTCCGAAAAATAGATAAAAATTAAGAAAAATCACCAGGAGTCCAGGAGAGCTCAAGAACAACTTTGAGCGTGCAACCAGCTCTGAAAATCACCATATTACCTCATACGAAGATCTGACACCCCTCATTTGGACTCCGATACAACTCCGCAAGCCATTGAAACAGTAAACTACTCCTCAAAGGTTGATCAAACTCAGTCTTCGGAAGTGGGGGGCTCGTGATATGGCTAAAAATAGGGTTAAATTGAAACCGTTTAAATTGAGCACGAATCTTAAAGCCTGGGGGTAAAATGGTAATTTCACCTACAAACGGGTCTGAAATGGGTACTGGGTCTTCTCTCCAAAGACCCAATAGCCCACGAATGGATCCATCTCAACCGGGTGCGGGTCCCAACTCGCAAGAAACCCAGTCCAGCGGGATAGAATTAGGGTTTATGATTATACTTAATCAACGGTCCTGATTCGCTCTATCCTTTCACTGGGAATTAAGGATCTTATCCCGAAACTGGTCCCCATGGCGGCTATAAATACCCCTATCCCCCACCATTAAGTGGTAATCAATCTTTTGCCAGTAAAAGCTCATTCATAATCTTTTTTGATTACTGACTTGAGCGTCGGAGGGTGCATCGCCGGGATCAACCCCTGTGTCTCGTACTTTTTGCAGGTTAACGGTAGGAGTCAACGGCCAAACTCCGGTGGAAAGGTTTCAGGTTTGACTATTCAGTGTCCCTAAAAATCTACAAATTCTATCTGTTTGCCCCCACACCAGATTTAGAGGTAACAGGTATTTTGCAAAAAAAAGCTTGTACGAGAACAAACAAATTGTACAAGAGGACACTTGCCTGAGAGACGACGATGAAGACCGAGCGAGAACAAGAATAACGGGAACGGATCCTGGGGCACGAACACAACCACCACGAACAGATCACGAACACAATCAAATGGCTGAGATCGATGATCAAGATCAAGTTGATCGGATCAGATTGGACGGACAGATTTCCCTAATGATGAAGATAATGATGAAGATCAAGATCGATCGATCGAATGGCTGTGATCAAAGAAAGTTGATGATCATCATGATCGTGACGATTAATAAGAGATCGGATGGCTAGGATGTAATCGGATGATCAAGAGGAGATCGACGGCCCACATCCAATCAAGCATGATGATGATCATGATCACATCAGATTGGACGGATCAAATCGAAGATATCAAGATCAGATGAGATCAAGGTGATCAGCGATCGGACGGTTCACATCAAAGATGATCAATACCCATATCATCAGCAACAACAAAGGCATGGGGAGTGCACTGGCTGATTATTGCTCAGGAGGAGCACAGCACCGGGGAGCGGAGCTGTAGCTGCGCGGTGCGCCGCAGGGTGAGGCAACACTTCTATTGTGTATCGAGGGCGGGACAGGGCGGCACCGGAGGTGGCTGACGCTGCAGTCGCGCAGGGACACCAGGGGCTGGTAGGAAGAAGGTGGCGTCGGGAGTTGCAGAGGCTTCGCTGCTGATATGGCTAAAAATGGGGGTCAATCGGAACCGTCCAAATCAGGCACAAATCTTGAGACCTGGGGGTAAAACGGTAATTTCGCCCACAAAAAGGACCAAAATGGATATTGGGTCTTCCCTCCTAGGGCCCAATAACCCATGAATGGATCCACCAACAAGAGGGTGCGGGTTTTAACCCGCTGCGCACCCAATTCAACAAGATAGAATCAAGGTCCCTGATTAATCACGATCAACGGCCCAGATATACATCTATCTTCTCACTGGGATTTGGGGATTAAATTCCTTATCTGATTAAGGGGAATATACCTTATCAGATTACATTCCTAATCTGTTGACAAGGGGAATATTCCATATCAGATCACGGGGATTACATTCCTAATCTGCTCCCTAAGACGCCTATAAATACCCCCCATCCATCTCCATTAAGAGGTAATCAATCTTTCACCAGTTTTTGCGCTCATTCATAGTCCTCCTAGATTACTGACTTGAGCGTCGGAGGGTGCGTCGCCGGGAACAACCCCGGTGTCTCGCACTTTTTGCATGTGCACGGCGGGAGCGACGATCGAAGCCCCAAGGAACAGGTATACAGGTTTACTATTCAGTTTCCCTAAAAATCCACAAATTCATCTGTTTGCCCCCACACCAAATTTAGCGGCAACAGATTGGTGCCCTCTGTGGGAAAGTAACGAATAGGAACCTCTCCTCTTCCCCGAAAACAGGTCTTCTCCAGCCATGCCACCTCGAAAAGTCAGATCGAGGGGGTCCAACCGGGCACCCAACCCTGATCAGCAGCAAGAAGTTCCCAACAATCCTGCTCAACAACAGGGGCAGCTTTCCCCTACGGCGGAAGACCCGCTCCAACAGAACCTTCCCCCTCCTGATCCAAAGGGTCCTAACCCTCAGAAACAACCCCTTCATCAAGAACAGGTCTCCATCCGCAATGCCTCCACTGACTCTATGGCCTCCCATCACCCCCGAGCCTCTGGTCGCCACAATACAGCCCCTAACCGCCAGAAAGAGGATGATCTCCGCCGCCATCTGGAAGAAAAACGGGCCCGAGAGGGAGCCTCCCGCCAACACTATCCGGGCGAGCGGTCTCCTCGCCACCGGTATCACAGGTCCCCCGTCCGCAGGGGGAGGAAGGAGTCTCCCGATCATTACCGAAGAAGGCACTCTCCCGCAGGTCGGCAACAGCCCAGGAACAATGAGGCACCAATCACCCGTGCCGAGTTCCAGCAGTTCCAAGCGACCGTCCTGCAGGCTCTCAACCTTCGTCAAAATCCTAATGAGCCAAAGGTGCCATCCCCTCCTCCAGTCCGAAGCCCTCACCGACGGTCCCCATCTCCTCGTCCTGCACCTAGCAACTCCCGGCGTACCCCAAGTCCTCGCCGCTCCCGAAGTTACCATCGCCGCAGCCCTCGCTCTCCCTCATACGAAGGCGAGTCTCGTGGCTTGGCAGATTACCGTCGGAGAGATGACACCATGAACCGCCGTCTTCATGAAGTAGAGAGACGCCTGGGTCAGATAAACCGTGAAGAAGAGCTTAGGGGGAGGACCCTACGTCCTAGCCGACCCCCTTTCTCCTGAACCATAGTGGATGCACCTGTCCCATTCGGCTTCAAACCTCCTCAATTTGAGACTTACACCGGGGAAACCAATCCAGTTGATCACATTGAAAGTTTTAAGACCCTGATGCTCCTACATCAAGCTTCCGATGCCTTCCTCTGCAAAACCTTCCCCGCAACTCTCAAAGGACCGGCCCGAGAGTGGTATTCTCGTCTCGCCCCCTCCTCGATATTCTCTTTCGAATAGTTCAAAACCCTCTTCGTCACACATTTCGTAAGCAGCCGAAGGGCCGAGAAGATGAGTATCTCCCTATTGCACCTCCACCAGAAGAAGGGGGGAAAATTGAGAGACTACGTGAAAAGGTTCACGGTCGAGGCCAGATCCATAGCATCCCTCGACCAGTCGGTCGCTACGGTAGCATTTCAATCCAATGTCCTCAATTCCAACCTCCGCTCCTCCCTCGCCAAGAAACCACCACATGACTTTTCCGACCTTCTCCTTCGCACTGAAAAGTATATCCGGGCCGAAGAGGCCGAGCAACAACCCAACTGGGAGGGGTCTACCTCCGGGTCTAAGAGAAAAGGAGCGGAAGAAGAAGGAGCCAAGAAGCTCCAGAAGGATAATGCCGGCCAGCGCCGACCTCCCCCTAGATTTGAGAAGTTCACTCCCCTCACCACTAACATCTCCACCATCTTCATGGAAGTCGAAAAAGAAGGGGTCTTGCCTCCAGCTCCGAAGATGAACACCCCCGCCAAGAGAAGAGATACAGAGAAATGGTGCTGTTATCACCGGGACCATGGGCATGACACCAACGACTGCCGTGCTCTGAGGAACGAGATCGAAGCCCTTATCCAGAGGGGGCAACTAACGAAGTTTGTAAGAAAGGACCGAGCCGAACTTCCTCCCCCGCCTCGGGGGGCTAACAAGCGTCCGGAGCGAGAAGAGACGCCAGACTTTGAGGAAGAGCGAGTCCTCCACCTCATCCATGGGGGTCCAATGGGGGGCTCCTCGAACTCCTCTCGAAAAGCATTTATCAGGGAAGTCAACTCAGTCCGGACCACCCCTCCTCCCAAAGGCCTCGGAGTGCTAGTCACCTTCTCCGACGAAGATCTCGAGGGAGTTCGTATCCCACATTGTGACGCCCTCGTCATTAGCCTCCACATGGCGAATTTCAAAGTGGAGAGGATCTTAGTAGACAACGGCAGCTCCGTCAACATCCTCTTCCTCTCCGCTTTTAAAGGCCTAAATCTCTCCAGAAACAGACTCAAGCCCGCCGGTTACACTCTCCATGGGTTCACGGGGGTTCCGGTAACTATTGAAGGGGTGATCACCCTCGATGTAACTGCCGGCCAAACTCCTACCACCCGGACAGAGCCAATGGACTTCATGGTGGTGGATGTTCCCGCTGCCTACAACGTCATTTTGGGTCGGCCAGGCCTCGCAGCCCTGGAAGCTGTTCCCTCAGCATACCATCTGAAGATGAAGTTTCCCACCCGGTCCGGAGTCGGGGAAGTAAGGGGAAATCATGAGCAGGCCCGGAAGTGCTACATGACCTCAACCCTTGGGCCCGTCCTCTCCTTAGACACTCTGGAAATTCCTCAAGACACTGCAAGACCGACCTCCGAGCCGGTGGATGAACTGGAGGAGGTGCTCTTCTCTGAACAAGAGCCGACCCGCAAGTTCTTCGTAAGCAAGACCCTCCCGTCCGCCCTATACTCAGATATTGTAAAATGCATCCGAACCAATCAAGACCTCTTCGCATGGTCCGCAGCAGACATGCCCGGTATCTCCGAAGAACTCTTAGTCCACCGCCTGAGCGTTGATCCGGGGTCCAAACCGGTTCAGCAGAAGAGGCGCAAGTTCGCCCCCGAGCGTCAGCTCGCTATCAAAGAGGAGGTAGATAAGCTGTTGAAAGCCCGATTCATACAGGAGGTAAACTACCCAGAGTGGTTGTCTAACGTAGTAATGGTGAAGAAGTCCAATGGGACGTGGAGAATTTGTATTGATTTCACCGACCTCAACATGGCCTGCCCCAAAGATCCTTTCCCTCTACCGAGCATCGACACTCTGATTGACGCAACCTCGGGACATGAGCTCCTCAGCTTCATGGATGCCTTCTCAGGTTACAATCAGATAAGAATGTTCCCTCCAGACATCCCGAAGACGTCGTTTGTTACCGACCAGGGCCTTTATTGTTACAGGGTCATGCCGTTCGGTCTCAAGAACGCCGGTGCAACATACCAACGCCTCGTCAACAAGGTTTTCCAGGCCCAGATCGGCCGAAACATGGAAGTGTACGTCGATGATATGCTTGTAAAGAGCATCCGAGGTGTTGATCATGTGACCGACCTTCAGGAAGCCTTTGACGTCCTAAGAAAACACAATATGAGACTCAACCCGAACAAGTGTGCATTCGGCGTCTCATCAGGAAAGTTCCTCGGCTTCATGGTTAGCCAACGAGGAATTGAAGCAAACCCGGAAAAGATCAAGGCCATATTAGACATGGCCCCTCCCAGAAATGTTAAAGAAGTTCAGAGATTGACTGGTCGCCTAGCTGCCATAGGGCGCTTTCTGTCGAAGTCCGGGGAGAAGTGCCTCCCGTTCTTCAAAGCCCTCAGGGGGGCTAAAGGATTCGAGTGGGGGCAACAGCAACAAGACTCCTTCGACCAGCTTAAAGCCTACCTCATCAATCCACCTCTTCTCAGCAAACCGATACCTGGCGAACCACTCTACCTCTACTTGGCAACTTCCGAACAGACGCTTAGTGCGGTCATAGTCAGAGAAGAAGAGAGGGCTCAGAAGCCCATTTACTACGTCAGCAAGGTGCTTCGGGACGCCGAGCTCCGGTACCCGAAGATTGAGAAAATGGCCTATGCCCTGGTAATGGCCTTGAGAAAGCTTCGACCCTACTTTCAGTCCCATTCGGTGGTCGTCCTTACCGACCAGCCGCTGAAACAGGTCCTTCACAAGCCTGAGACTTCCAGTCGCCTCATGAAGTGGTCGATCGAGCTGAGCCAACATGATATAACTTATCAGCCTCGGACCGCAATCAAGGCTCAGGCGCTGGCCGAATTCATAGTCGAGTGTACAATCCCTGAGCCCTGCCAAACAGTAAAAGGGCCGCCGGTTTGGTCAATTTATGTTGACGGATCTTCTTGCAATGAGGAAAGCGGGGCAGGAGTCATTCTGGCAGGCCCAGATGACTTCATCCTCCAATACTCCCTCCGTATAAATTTCAAAGCTTCGAACAACGAGGCCGAATACGAGGCGCTAATAGCCGGTCTAAGAATGGCCCGAAATGCAGGGGCACAGCGGCTACAGATCTTCAGCGACTCTCAGTTGGTTGTCAACCAGGTCCTCGGTGAGTATGAAGCCCGCGATGATAGAATGGTTAAATACTTGGCTAAAGTCAAGAGCCTCATGGCGCTGTTTGAAGAGGCCCTCATCCAAAGGATCCCCCGAGAAGAAAATGCTCAGGCCGACGCCCTATCCAAATTAGCCTCCTCTTCCCTTCAAGGTCTCGAGCAGACCGTATTGATAGAAGTCCTCTTGAAGCCAAGCATAGAGGACGAAGCACCAGACTCCGTTGAAACATTGCCTGTCCTCCTCGAAGACAACTGGATGAAACCCATTGTCGAATTATTAAAGGACGGACTCCTCCCTGAAGATCCGAGGGAAGCAAGAAGAATCAGGACCCGAGCCGAGCGTTTTATTTTAATCGAAGGCATCTTATATAAACGCTCCTTCACCCAGGTGGACGGTCGGCCTTACCTAAGGTGCCTTTCCCCCAGGCAAGCCGACTACGCCCTGCAAGAGCTCCACGAGGGCATCGGCAGAGCTCATTCTGGGTCCAGGGCTCTAGCGCGCAAAGTGTTGAACTACGGGTATTACTGGCCCACTCTCCTACGGGACGCCGAATGACACGTTCGGCAATGCATCTCCTGTCAAAAGTATGCAGACATCCGACGCCTTCCACAAGCGCCGCTCACCTCCCTATTAAGTCCAATTTCCTTCGCTATGTGGGGGATGGATTTACTAGGACCGTTTCCACCAGCTCCCGGACAGCTAAAGTTCCTAGTCGTGGCAGTCGACTATTTCTCTAAATGGATAGAAGCCGAGCCCCTGGCTACAATCACCGAGCATAGAGTCGTTCAATTCTTCTGGAAAAATGTGATTTGCCGGTTCGGCGTTCCCCGAGTCATAGTCACGGATAATGGAACACAGTTCACTGGGGCCGCCTTCCGAGCCTTATGTGAGGACCTCTCCATACAACACCGATTCTCCTCCGTCTCCCATCCTCAGTCCAATGGCCAGGCCGAGAATGCCAACCGACAGATTCTCTCGGGCATCAAGAAGAGATTAGACAAGTGTTCCAAAGGACTGTGGGTCGATCAGCTGCCAAGCGTGCTCTGGAATCACCGCACCACCAAGCAGACCCCAACAGGCGAGAGCCCGTTTAATCTCACCTATGGGTCCGAGGCCCTCATTCCCCTAGAAGTTGGGATACCCTCTCCTCGTTTGATGGCCTTTGAAGAAGAGCAGAATGCAAAAGAGCTCAGAGCCAGCCTAGATCTGATAGACGAAATCCGAGAGAGAGCGGCCATATGCCAACAAGCCTACCGAAGGAGGATCGAGCTAGCATACAACAAAAGGGTCCGCCCAACGGACCTCAAAGAAGGGGATTTAGTCCTCCGGAAATTGGCCATCTCGTTCCCCGGACAGAAAAGCAAGCTGGCCCCGAATTGGGAGGGACCGTACAAGATCTCGAAGGTGATCCGCCCCGGTGCGTACAAGCTAGAAGATCTCGAAGGCAGAGAAATTCCCAGGACTTGGAATGCCGACCATCTTTTGAAATACCAAGAGAAGGCCACTACGCCTCTCTAAGTAACTCGAGATGTCATACCATTCCCCTCCTTTTACTAGTAGTGATTTTTCCTTTTATTTTTTCATTGTAATAACGGCTAGCAACTTTAGAAGCAGCCGATCTTTAGATATTAATAAATAAAGTTTTTCATATTTTCACTGCTAGTACATCTCTCTGCTTTTAACTCTTTAATCTGACAATGGTTCCGGAGTCCAACACTTGGCTCGATTCTACTTCGCAAGATCGCTCCCAAGCGAGCTAGAAGTAGCTCGCCATTCGGAACTGCTCCCACGGCCGTTGAATGGTTCGGAGTCCAACACTTGGTTCGACTTTACTCCGCAAGTTCGCTCCTAAGCGAGCTAGGGGTAGTTTGCCATTCGAAATTGCTCCCACACCCCTAAACTTACGATGGTTCCGGAGTCCAACACTTGGCTCGATTCTACTTCGCAAGTTCGCTCCCAAGCGAGCTAGAAGTAGCTCGCCATTCGGAACTGCTCCCACAGCCGTTGAATGGTTCGGAGTCCAACACTTGGTTCGACTCTACTCCGCAAGCTCGCTCCTCAGCGAGCTAGGGGTAGTTCGCCATTCGGAATTGCTCCCACACCCCATAAACTGACAATGGTTCCGGAGTCCAACACTTGGCTCGATTCTACTTCGCAAGTTCGCTCCTAAGCGAACTAGAAGTAGCTCGCCATTCGGAACTGCTCCCACAGCCGTTGAATGGTTCGGAGTCCAACACTTGGTTCGACTCTACTCCGTAAGCTCGCTCCTCAGCGAGCTAGGGGTAGTTCGCCATTCGGAATTGCTCCCACACCCCATAAACTGACAATGGTTCCGGAGTCCAACACTTGGCTCGATTCTACTTCGCAAGTTCGCTCCTAAGCGAACTAGAAGTGGCTCGCCATTCGGAACTGCTCCCACAGCCGTTGAATGGTTCGGAGTCCAACTCTTGGTTCGACTCTACTCCGAAAGTTCGCTCCTGAGCAAGCTAGGGATAGTTCACCATTCGGATACACTCCCACAACCCTAACCTAATCAAACAAGGGCGCCGAAGTCCCACACTCGACTCGATGCTACTTCGCGAGTTCGCTCCTAAACGAACTGGAAGAAGCTCGCCATTCGGAGTCCAACACTTTGGAAGCTTCGGCACAGCAGACAACAGTCACAAGAGTAAAACACACGAGTTCGGCAACAACACTTTTATTGATGAAACAAATGCGATACAAAGACAGACACAACAGGATTACAACTCGCCAAAGAAAAAGTTACAATGCCGACTTATTACACTTAGCAAAAACAAAAAATACACAACAACTCGCGGAGTCGACCACTCTAGCGCTTTTTTGGAGCCGGGGCGTTCCGCTTCAAAGACACCCGAGGATGGCGACGCTTGTCCCCGGAGCGCGACCCCAAGCCCGCAAATTGAGACGTATCCTCAGCACCACTTCTCGTGGCTACTCCGACGGACGCTCCGCTCGACGAAATTGCCACCGAGCTCTGCGCGTCCCCCGGACTAGGTTGGCCGATCCGCTGACGGGTCGCCATCTCATAAAAGGTAATGCCCCGCTCGCTCTCAGCACGAGTGCACGACGTGCTTCGAACATTGATCGGCCCTGAATGCGGCTTAAGACGGGCCACTTCTGCCTCCAACTCCGAGATTCGATCCCGCAACGAGTCGTCCTTGACGTCGACTTCAAAACTTGGGGGTATCGCGGAGTCCGGGACTCCAGATCGGCTGGCGATGAGGCGCCGAAGGTGGGTGACCTCGATACTTTTATCCACCGTCGCTCTCTTGAGCGCCTCGACTTCAGCAGCCAACTGTACCCGCTCGGTCGTCAACTTAGCCACCTCGGCCGTCAGCCCCTCGCCCTCACTCCGAAGCTTCGCCTCTACGGACTGAAGATGTTGTATCTCGGAACGCAAATCGTCTCTCTCCGCTGTTATTTTGGACAAGTTATGACGAATGCACTGAACCCGAATCTCACTACTGAAATCAGTTGGCAAATATTCACCTTCGGGGATAAGCTCAGCGATCCTGCTCTCCAAACGGCGAATCTTGATATCTCGCCGACCGAGGATGAGCTGGAGATGGGTCCTCTCGCTTTCAGCTCGGCACAATCCGAGCTCGACCTCGAAGAGTCTCTCTCGGCACCTCGCCAGACACAGCCTCGTCGCCCCTAGGCCGACCTCGGCTCGAGCTTCCTCATCCGAGCACGAAGGCTCGATGTCTTGGGCAATCACCATAAGCTACAAAGAGATCGGAGTAATCAGCAAAAACGTCGAACACTGCCGAAGCGCTACACTTGGAAAAAATTTCTTTTCTAAAAACAAGAAGGGACTGTTCGGCAAAAGAGGGGGCAAAAGACAAAAACTTCAGAACATCAACACTTGCAAAAACTTTGTTTTCATTAATGTCAAAAGTAGCGGTGGCCAGTCCGCTATTAGGCATTACAGAGTTCGAAAAGAAAAACAAAAAACAAAAAAACAAAAGGCAGAGTCAAGGCTCGACCTCTTTCCCCGGCGACGAGGTGGAGTAGGGGTTGACTTCGCCGAAGGAGACGCCGCCGCCAGCGGAGTGATCGTGGTGCTGGGGACCTCGCCAGTAACCCCGGCGTCGGCATCGGCGTCACCCTCCTCCTCTTCTTCCCCTTCGGACTCGGGGTCAAAGCCCTCGACGTGTCCGGGGAAGAGCCGCCATCCCGAGACATCCACCGCGGGGTATGCCTCCGACACCCGCGTGAGGGCGGCAGCGAAGGCCTTCGCCATATTCTGCGCGAGGAACCCTTGGGCCTTCTCCAAGGTCGCGTCCTCCGTCGCCTTCACTGCTGCCGCCTGCGCCGCCTCGACTTCGGCCAACTGCTTGGCCGACCCCTCCTTCTGCCGAAGGAGCTTGCCCTCCAGCCTCTTCACCTCGGCCTCGAGGAACTGGACCCTCGCCGACCTGCCCTCATGCTCGACGCGGAGCTTGTCGAGCTCGTTCGCCAGGCGAGCTTTTTCGTTCCGAGCTTGGTCGGACTCCTGCTTCAGCTCCTTCTCTAGAGCTGTCAGCCTCTCGGTGAGGTGGCCGAAGTGGACGATGATCTGCAGCAAAGAAGAGCTAAAAGAGTTAGAAAAAATTTCTTTTCGATTCAAGAAATACAACAGGTGAAGAGGAGCTTACCGATACCGCCGAACGAGCGATCTCGATCACGTCGTTGCCCTCTCTCCCCGCCTCCATGGCGGCTCGGTCCTTTGGGGTGGCGAGATGCTTGATGGCCTGCATGCTCGCCAAGGAGTTCCCGAGGAACCCATCGTGCTTCCGAACTTGCCAGTCCGGAATATGGATCCGCTTGTGCTCCTCCGTCAGGAGCTCCTCGCCTGCCACGGTCAGCGGCGGCGTTGGCATGGCGAGTGCGGCGGCAAAGGGGAAATCCCCCACTGGTGCGGGAGCCGAAGTCCCCGCCACGGTGATGACCGGGTCGTCGAGGATCTCCACCGCCTCGACAGGGCCCGCGATCCTCGGAGCCTTCGAGGTCGAGGGCAGCTTGGATGCTACCCTCTTGCGCTTCTTCGGCGCCTTACTCGCAAGCCCTGCCCTGAGCGCCAAGACCGCGTCGTAGTCCATGGATTCTGCATCAAAAGAAGAAAAGTTGGTTAGCATATAAAAAACAACAAGGCAGTAAGTACGGATAAAAAGAACTTAACGAGAGCCGCGTACTGGGATCTACGCGGCAGAGCCCTCCCTTGTAGAGGACGTCCTCCGTCAGCTCCCTCCAATCATACTTCGATCGGTCAAGGAGGATCCGGACTGCCTCCTCTTCTTCTACTGAGAGCTTCGGCATCGCCGTCGCCCTCTTTGGCACCCCTTCTGCCCAATTAGAAGGGATCGGCCAGGCCTCTCGACTCCGCACGACGAACCACTTCTCTTGCCAGTGCTTAATAGAGTCGGGGCAGACGACGAGCCTGCCGCCGTGCCTCGGAGTCAAATAATACCGGTACTCCGACTTATTCCCTTGGTGGAGCCGGTATAGCGTCCGAAGCACGTTTAGCTGCGGCTCGATCCCTGCGGCTTGGCAGTGGAGAATGAAACCATTAATCACTCGCCACGCGTTCGGCATGAGCTGGATGGGGCTGACCCCGAACCAACTCACCACGGTAATAGCGAACGCGTGGAGAGGCAGCCGAGCACCGGCGATAAAGGCATCGACCGGCCAGTAACACATGGTCACTGGCAGCGATGAATTGGCCCTAACTCTGGGGCCCAGCAGCATGATTTCGTACTCCTCCGGGATGAAAAAAGAATCCCGGATCACAGCCAGTTCCTCCTCGTGCAGGATCGACGCCGCATCGTCCACCTCCGTCGTCTCCCTCGCTTCATTCTCCTCGAAGGACCTCTCCCTCCCATGGACAATTCGCTCGGCCTGATCCTCCGGGAGCTGCCTGACTCTGTGAAGCCCCGTCAACGGACCTGGCAGCTGTCCGAACTCTCTCATCCTCTTCGGATCCACTACAATCGAATCCTTGCCGAACACTTTGCCTTTGGTCGGAGTCGGGGTCGAGTCCTCGACGTCTTCAAGGGAGGGCTCGGACCAGGAGACTTCATCAGAGACAGAAGCTAGAGACATAATTGATGATAAATTACCATAAAAAGCTTTAGTTGCCGCAAAACTTCGCTTGAGTCAAACGCCGACCACCGGAAAAACTCGCCTGAAGCACAAGAAAACGTCTGAGCAAATGAGAGGAGAAATGAGAAATGAGAGAGGGGGGTGAGGATTTATAGAGGGGGGCACTCCAAACGAGGATAGTGGGCTTGTACGACCGGCCCATCTAAACCAAACGGCGGAGCGATCCCAATCGTCACCTCGCTAACCGCAACGAATCATGAGTTGAATTTAATGCGCATCCCATCTGATCGAAGCCCAGAGGTCACTGCAATTAATGAACGTCCCATCTGTCAGGGTTGTCAGAGTTGTCAGAGCTGTCAGAGCCACCAGAGGTTCAAAGGGCGCACAGAAAAAACAAACCCCCAAAAACGACAAGTCTGGAAGCTCGGCACTCACTGCCGAGCGTTCGTGACACCGACCTTGTTACGGGGTAAAAATCAAGTTCGGCACTCACTGCCGAGCGTTCGTGACACCGACCTTGTTACGGGGCAAAAATCAAGTCCGGCACCCACTACCGAGCGTTCGTGACACCGACCTTGTTACGGGGTAAAAATCAAGTTCGGCACTCACTGCCGAGCGTTCGTGACACCGACCTCGTTACGGGGTAAAAATCAAGTTCGGCACTCACTGCCGAGCATTCGTGACACCGACCTCGTTACGGAGCAAAAATCAGGTTCGGCACTCATTGCCGAGCGTTCGTGACACCGACCTTGTTACGGGGCAAAAATCAAGTTCGGCACTCACTGCCGAGCGTTCGTGACACCGACCTTGTTACGGGGCAAAAATCAAGTCCGGCACCCACTACCGAGCGTTCGTGACACCGACCTTGTTACGGGGCAAAAATCAAGTTCGGCACTCACTGCCGAGCGTTCGTGACACCGACCTCGTTACGGGGCAAAAATCAAGTTCGGCACTCACTGCCGAGCGTTCGTGACACCGACCTTGTTACGGGGCAAAAATCAAGTTCGGTACTCACTGCCGAGCGTTCGTGACACCGACCTTGTTACCGGGTAAAAATCAAGTTCGGCACTCACTGTCGAGCGTTCGTGACACCGACCTTGTTACAGGGCAAAAATCAAGTTCGGCACTCACTGCCGAGCGTTCGTGACACCGACCTTGTTACGGGGCAAAAATCAAGTTCGGCACTCACTGCCGAGCGTTCGTGACACCGACCTTGTTACGGGGCAAAAATCAAGTTCGGCACTCACTGCCGAGCATTCGTGACACCGATCTCGTTACGGGGTAAAAATCAGGTTCGGCACTCACTGCCGAGCGTTTGTGACACCGACCTTGTTACGGGGCAAAAATCAGGTTCGGCACTCACTGCCGAGCGTTCGTGACACCGACCTTGTTACGGGGCAAAAATCAGGTTCGGCACTCACTGCCGAGCGTTCGTGACACCGACCTTGTTACGGGGCAAAAATCAGGTTCGGCACTCACTGCCGAGCGTTCGTGACACCGACCTTGTTACGGGGCAAAAATCAAGTTCGGCACTCACTGCCGAGCGTTCGTGACACCGACCTTGTTACGGGGCAAAAATCAAGTTCGGCACTCACTGCCGAGCGTTCGTGACACCGACCTTGTTACGGGGCAAAAATCAAGTTCGGCACTCACTGCCGAGCGTTCGTGACACCGACCTTGTTGCGGGGTAAAAATCAAGTTCGGCACTCACTGCCGAGCGTTCGTGACACCGACCTGTTTACGGGGTAAAAATCAAGTTCGGCACTCACTGCCGAGCGTTCGTGACACCGACCTTGTTATAAGGCAAAAATCGAGTCCGGCAGATCGCCAGACTCACTCCCAGCGCTCGCAGCTATGCCGAACTCGCTTTCCTCTCCGGAAAAGCCTGCCGAACTGCAGGTGGACCTATGTCTAGAAGAACCAGGAAAAATTTTAATTCAAAGTTTTAAGGCACCACCCTCGGTGAGCACCCCCAGGTCCCGGGTCTCGGTCGGTATTCCGCCGACCCATGGGCCCCAGTCAAAAGCAGATCAACACTCAGAGATCGGGAGAAGCAAACCATTCCGAGCCAGTTGATTGCAACTGCAAAGGTTCGGCCTGCTCTGGCAACAGAACCTTCACAGTTGCAAACAACTTGCCCGGAACGCCCTTCATTTCTTCCGGAAAAACGACCGCTCGTCCTTCCGACAAACTCACCCCTCGGATTCGGACATGGATGACCACCTCTCCCACCATGATCTCTGCCGACCCTGACACCCGCTGCGGAGCAAACAGAGTAGGCAGAAGATCTTGGTGGGAGAACGATCACCCATCCTTCCGAAGTAGCTCACCCCTCGGATCCAGACTATAGTCGTCACCATTACTGCCTCGTTCCCCCCCGCTCCTGACATCCACTTTGGGACCATCAGGAACGAGAGAAGAAGAAGACAATAGAGTGACCACCCCTCCGAACCTATCGAGGTCACGACCCCACGAGACTGGCGTCCGCCAGAGGCAGACACCACCGAGGTCTAAAACTCAACATTGCTGCAACGGAAAATGACAAGGGGAATGGAGTACTTATAGTTCTCTTCCAAGATCCAGCCATTATGACCCTCGGAAGTTGAAACGCCCTGCATTAATTGAAGGAACCATACTTAATGGCCTAGGGAAAGCGGAACGCCAAACCCCAAGGCACCATTAATGCCCTCGGAAACAGGATCACCTCGGAACAGATTGTGCCACGTCGCTCGACTCGCCGAGACCCCATGCCTTCGATCGGCGACCGAGCAAGTGCCTCACAGCCGAGCGTTCGTGTCACCGACCTTGTTACGGGGTAAAAATCAAGTTCGGCACTCACTGCCGAGCGTTCGTGACACCGACCTTGTTACGGGGCAAAAATCAGGTTCGGCACTCACTGCTGAGCGTTCGTGACACCGACCTTGTTACGGGGCAAAAATCAAGTTCGGCACTCACTGCCGAGCGTTCGTGACACCGACCTTGTTACGGAGCAAAAATCAGGTTCGGCACTCACTGCTGAGCGTTCGTGACACCGACCTTGTTACGGGGCAAAAATCAAGTTCGGCACTCACTGCCGAGCGGTCGTGACACCGACCTTATTACGGGGCAAAAATCAAGTTCGGCACTCACTGCCGAGCGTTCGTGACACCGACCTCGTTACGGGGTAAAAATCAAGTTCGGCACTCACTGCCGAGCATTCGTGACACCGACCTTGTTACAGGGTAAAAATCAAGTTCGGCACTCACTGCCGAGCGTTCATGACACCGACCTTGTTACGGGGCAAAAATCAAGTTCGGCACTCACTGCCGAGCGTTCGTGACACCGACCTTGTTACGGGGTAAAAATCAAGTTCGGCACTCACTGCCGAGCGTTCGTGACACCGACCTTGTTACGGGGTAAAAATCAAGTTCGGCACTCACTGTCGAGCGTTCGTGACACCGACCTTGTTACGGGGTAAAAATCAAGTCCGGCAGATCGCCAGACTCACTCCCAGCGCTCGCAGCTATGCCGAACTCGCTTTCCTCTCCGGAAAAGCCTGCCGAACTGCATGTGGACCTCGGCCCCCTAGTCTGCGAGCCCTAAGGGAAGTCTAAGACATGATCCAAATATCTAAGACCCCCAAAACAACGAATTGACGCTCCGCGAAGGCCAAAGAGGATATCCCTGCGAGAATACCACATGACCATCGGGGCTCATGAGCAACTCGGAGCTCAATCCACTTGGAAAATCACCTCACTACCCCTTCAAGATTCAAAACCCTTCATTTGAACTCCGATACAACTCCGCTAGCCATTAAAACAGTTAAACTACTCCTCAAAGGCCGATCAAATTTAGCCTTTAGGAGTGGGGGGGCTCGTGATATGGCTAAAAATGGGGGTCAATCGGAACCGTCCAAATCAGGCACAAATCTTGAGACCTGGGGGTAAAACGGTAATTTCGCCCATAAAAAGGACCAAAATGGATATTGGGTCTTCCCTCCTAGGGCCCAAAACCCATGAATGGATCCACCAACAAGAGGGTGCGGGTTTTAACCCGCTGCGCACCCAATTCAACAAGATAGAATCAAGGTCCCTGATTAATCACGATCAACGGCCCAGATATACATCTATCTTCTCACTGGGATTTGGGGATTAAATTCCTTATCTGATTACGGGGAATATACCTTATCAGATTACATTCCTAATCTGTTGACAAGGGGAATATTCCATATCAGATCACGGGGATTACATTCCTAATCTGCTCCCTGAGACGCCTATAAATACCCCCCATCCATCTCCATTAAGAGGTAATCAATCTTTCACCAGTTTTTGCGCTCATTCATAGTCCTCCTAGATTACTGACTTGAGCGTCGGAGGGTGCGTCGCCGGGAACAACCCCGGTGTCTCGCACTTTTTGCAGGTGCACGGCGGGAGCGACGATCGAAGCCCCAAGGAACAGGTATACAGGTTTACTATTCAGTTTCCCTAAGAATCCACAAATTCATCTGTTTGCCCCCACACCAAATTTAGCGGCAACAGCTGCTCTGGCTATCGATGTTGTCGTTGCGTCGGAGTGGGAGAGGGAGCAGGCACAGAGAGGAGGACGGGGGGAGGTACTGCGGTGTCGTCGCTGGCCGTGCGATGCAAGAGGGTGATCGGGTGCATCGCGAGGTGGGGTCGCGAGCGGATGGCAAGGTGCACGGGGTCCTTGATGGCTGTCTAGGTGTTGCTGCTTCGCCAGGAGGAGGAAAGGAGATGCGGTTGTCGCGGCGTCGCCCTGGCTGGCCTGGGCATTGCAGCGCAATAAGGAGGCTGACGGGGAGAAGCCAGGAGGAAATGGGGGGAGAGATGAGGGCGGGGGTCGAGCGAATAGGCGGTGAGGGGCGAGCGAGGGAGCGACGAGGGAGGAGAAGGTGGAAGACGGTGGGGTTTTTTTGCATTGGGTTTGGGAAAATAGAGAGGGTGAGAGAGCGGGAGAAGAATGGAGATGGGAGAGAAGGAGAGTCAACAGGGGGATTTTATAAAATAGAATATAATAAATATATTAAATAGGGTATATAATAATGGGGAGTTATGTGAGATGGGGGGGGGGGGGGGTTATGGGGTTACAGAATAAGAAGAGTGGGGGGAATGTGAAGGGATTTGTAAACCGATAGATGAATTTGGGTAGGGTAGGATAATGGGTTAACGGGTTGGGATCCAATAGATGTGAGTTTGGGTTGTAAATTTGGGCTTAAAATATTTTAAATAAATCAATTATGATATTGGGCTTATAATAAACAACTGGGCTCAGATTAATAAATAATAAAATAAAAATAGGAAATTGGGCTTATAATAAACAATTGGGCTCATATTAGTAAATAATAAAATCAAAATAATAAATTGGCCTTATAATAAACAATTGGGTTTTATAAAATAGTTTGAATAATATAACCAATTAAGAAAGAATAGTTACAAGATACTAAGAGTTTAAAATATGGGAAAGTATTTGAAAAAAAATATGTATTAACGAAAACAGAGGTTACAGTCCTACCCACCTTACAACAAAATTTCGTCATCGAAATTTGCTTAGGTGGTACATAGGACAAAGCAAAAACAAATTTGGAAACTAACAAAACTGGAAATTAATGGGAAGGAGGCAGAATGGTGGCAACACAAAAATGGGAAAGAACATGGATAGGAATGAAGTGATAAAAAATGATGTCAAATAGAGATTCAATTAATGATGACAATGCAATTAAATGAATAAGGAAGGCAATAAGCATAGAAAGAGAAACAACAAGAGAATCCTGTGACCTGTTGGTTATGGGCTCACCACTCTTCCACTGCGCCACTCTGATGGCGACGTTCCAAGCTGCAGATATGCCGTTGTAGACCACATGGTACCAATCGACGAACCGAGCAGGAAGAAAAAGAATATGACATCGGAATCAAAAGAATATGGGTACAAAAAGAAAGAATCTATACCCAATAAAGAATCAATGAATGTGAATGAATGGAAGAGACGAAACAACTGAGAAATGAAAGAACTGAATGTGAAGGGATCAAAGAGGAATCAAATAAGAGGAGTATCTAGATTATGTTGGTTATTCATTATCCATGTGATTAACATGGTGCATATGTTGTTGAGTTAACCTGGCTGAGTCAAGCCTGTCTAATGAATTAGTCAAACTTACACATTAGCCAAACCTGAGCTCCGATACCACTAAAAACCCTATCACGTCCGCTTCCCAAAATATGGGAATACGAGCACGTGACTGAGGCCCAGCGGATGATGCAAATACACCATTCATAAGCTATACAGATAACTCAACAACAAGATAACAACAAAACCACTCAGGCATGTAAAATCACAATAGGATAACAAAAGTACATGACATGGTCCATAACATAACCAACAGCTGAAAATAAAAGCATAGTTACGGGTCAAACACGCCCGGAATACAATAAAGAGTAGCATGAATAAAACATGAACTAAAGATAACATGATAATTAACAAGGCTAAAACACTTGATCAGCAACACCTTCGGGTAATTCTCCATTCGGACCTGCAAGTACATTATCATAAAAGAAGAAACAAGAAGATACCCGTTAATGTAAGTCACGGGCCGCAAGTGGTACAAGCTAACGGGACAAGTAATAAACGAAACAAGAAGATGGAAAAATATCATGGAGTCAAGAATCATAAAATAAGAGAAATGCAATATGTAAACATGATCATGAACAAGACATCATGAAACAAGTGGCATGTAAATAAGTAATCAAGTAAACAAGTCAATATGAACATGTAACATGTAATTGGATCATGTAAGTGTACGTGTTAATCTTATGTCTTTTATTAATTCTATCTAGGTAGCACTTCATGCATCCATACTTTTACTACATGATTACTACATACAATCAGTTACGTTTAGGCCTAGTGGTGGATTTTATAGGTCACGTACTCGGAAAAAACATATCAATTGTATCTTGTTCGAGATACGTGCAAACTTGTAACGTGAAACATATAGAGTGTAAACTTGTAGCGTGAAACATATAAACATATAATCATGTAATGGATTCTAGAGGTGGCCTCCGTAGATTCTAGAGGTGGCCCCCGTCAACCTCTGACGTGGCACTTAGTTCCATATAAACTTATAATCATGGGAAACACGGGCCCCCTTCCGAGTACACTTACCTATATTGTCCACTACTATGGTCTTTCCCTTAAACCCCACCTTGTTACTTTTATTAATTTTAATCAACAATAACAGATATCATATTTAACTACTATCACGGGTAAAACAATCATGCACATAATCATGTATAATCCTAAGAGTACATATGTGTGTATGTATCGTGTTCATGTAATGCATAAGGCAATAAAGTATTCGCGATTATGTATGAATACGTGATCAACGGGTTACGTATAGCAACAGATTTCAATTCGATCGAAGAATACGAATTAGAGTCAAAGAATATACTTGCAGTATTTTGCAAAGAAAGTTTGTACGAGAACAAACAGATTTACAAGAGGACACTTGCCCGAGAGACGACGATGACGACGAAGCAAGAACAAGAATAACAGGAACAGATCCCGGGGCACGAACACAACTACCACGAACGGATCACGAACCAATCTCGAACACACGTCACGAACAAGATGAAGACGATCGAAATCACGAACACAATCAAACGGCTGAGATCGAAGATCAAGATCAAGATGATCGGATCATATCGGACAGTCAGATTTCCCTGATGATGAAGATAATGATGAAGATCAAGATCGATCGATCGAACGACTGCGATCAAAAGAAGTTGATGATCATCATGATCGTGACGATCAAGAAGAGATCGGACGGCTAGGATCCCACATCCAATCAAGCATGATGATGATCATGATCACATCAGATCGGACGGATCAGATCAAAGATATCAAGATCAGATGAGATCAAGGTGACTGGCGATCAGACGGTTCACATCAAAGATGATCAAAACCCATATCATTAACAATAACAAAGGCATAGGGAGTGCACTGGCTGACTGTTGTTCGGGAGGAGCACATCACCGGGGAGCGGTGCTGTAGCCGCGCGGCGTGCCTTAGGGTGAGACAACACTACTATTGTGCGTCGGGGGCGGGACAGGGCGGCACTGGAGGTGGCTGACGCTGCAGTCGCACCGGGACACCGGGGGCTGGCGGGAAGAAGGTGGCAATGGGAGTTGCTGAGGCTTCGCTGCTCTGGCTATTGACGCTGTCGTTGCGTCGGAGAGGGAGACGGAGCAGGCACAGAGAGGAGGATGTGGGGAGGTATTGCACTGTCATCGCTAGCCGTGCGACGCAAGAGGGTGGTCGGGTGCGTCGTGAGGTGGGGTCGCGAGCGGATGGCAGGGCGCACGGGCTCTTCGATGGTCATCTAGGTGTTGCTGCTTCGCTAGGAGGAGGAGAGGAGACGAGGTTGTCGCGGTGTCACCCTAGCTGGCCTCGGCGTTGCAGCGTAGCAAGGAGGCTGACAGGAAGAAGCCATGAGGAGATCGGGGAAGAGATGAGGGCGGGGGTCGAGTGACTGGGCAGTGAGGGGGCGAGCGAGGGAGGAGAAGGTGGAAGACGGTGGGGTTCTGTGTTGGGTTTGGGAAAACAGAGAGGGTGAGAGAGCGGGAGAAGAAGGGAGACGGGAGAAAAGGAGAGCGAACAGGGGGATTTTATAAAATAGAATATATTAAATATATTAAATAGGGTATATAATAATGGGGAGTTATGTGAGATAGTGGGGGGGGGGGGGGTGGTATAGGGTTAAGGAATAAGAAGAGTGGGTGGAATGTTAAAGGATTTGTAAACGGATAGATAAATTTGGGTATGGTAGGATAATGAGTTAACGAATTAGGATCCAATAGATGTGGGTTTGGGTTGTAAACTTGGGCTTAAAACATTTTAAATAAATCAATTATGATATTGGGCTTATAATAAACAATTGGGCTCGGATTAATAAATAATAAAATAAAAATAAGAAATTGGGCTTATAATAAACAATTGGGTTTTATAAAATAGTTTGAATAATATAACCAATTAAGAAGGAATAGTTACGAGATACTAAGAGTTTAAAATATGGAAAAATATTTGAAAAAAATACGTATTAACGAAAACAGGGGTTACACATTCATACATGTAAATGGGTGGCAAGGAAAAGAAATCAGATGCAAAAATGGACTCAGGCAAGGGGACCCGCTATCACCACTTCTATTTGCCATCGTAGCGGATGGCCTGACGGAAATGATAAGGAGGGCACAAGAGCACAACATGATCAAGGGGATTGAGATTAAAGGAATCGCACAGCCAATGTCAATTCTACAATACGCTGATGACACCATTTTGTTCGGGAGGGCAAAAGTAGAAGAAGCTGAAGCGATGAAGGCATCCTTGGGATGCTTTCAAGGGTGGTCGAGACTGAAAGTAAACTTAAATAAAACCAACGTCATCCCGATAAGTGACCAACTATCAACGGCGGCGAATACTATCTCTGACACATTAGGATGCGAGGTTGGTCAATTCCCAATCAAATATCTAGGCACGCCAATTAGGCCAGGGTCACTATTGAAAGAGGACTGGAATCCGTTGATCGAAAAGATTGCTAAGAAACTGGCAGGGTGGAAGAGTCACTTTCTTTCTCTAGGGAGAAGAATCACGCTGCTAAATTTGGTTCTTAGCGCCATCCTACTTTTTATAATGTCGATCTATGAAGTACCTAGGTGGGTTATCAACAAGATAGACAAACTTAGAAGACGATTCTTGTGGATGGAAACTGACATGGGTAATAAAGGGTTTCACCTGGTCAAGTGGGGAAGAGTATGTAAGAAAAGAGAATACGGCGGGTTGGGAATTATAAACCTTCACGATATGAATAGAGCCCTGCTCAGCAAGTGGTGGTGGAAGATCTATAAACGGCGTAAAGGATGGTCGTGCTACTCTTTCGATCTGTTCCGAATGAGAAAAAAATATCGTTATGGAGGAAGAAGCGCGTTCGGGAAGGTTTCGTTCCTCTGGAAAGGTGTGGCGAAACAAGGGGAAATGTTTAACACCAATACTAAGTGCAGGATAGGGAACAGTAAAAATACTTGATTTTGGAAGGATAAATGGTGCGGGAACAGGATGTTAGAAAACCTTTTCCCACTGGCAGCGGCGTTAACAGCCAATAAAGATTCCCTCGTGGCGGACGTCAGGAGGAATGAGAAACTTGGGTTGATTGTCTCAGACCGACAGTATTACGCAATTCGAAGAACTAAATGGGTTCGTCCAAGCAGAAGGAGGGCAAACGAGCAATGGAGAGGATGATAGATGGTGGAATATCGAAGAATCTAAACAATTCTCGGTATTGTCAATGTATAATTGGCTAAACGATGGCTGAATTAAATGTAAAGAACCAAACATCTTCTGGGGAACTCAGGCACCTCTAAAAGTTAAAGTTTTTTGCTGGTTGGTGTTCAACGACGCTATTCTGTCTAAAGTCAATCTTAGGAATAGAAATATGCAAATCGATATTAGGTGCGAGTTATGTTTAGACGCGGAAGAAACATATCACACTTATTTTTCACTTGCCATAAGGCGGCTCTCACTTAAGAAGTAGTCTGTGGGGGGTTTGGATGCGCTCAGTGGCCTAGATCAACTTCAGACGTTTGGGGTCTGTTCAGGGAAAACCTAGTCTGGATAGAGGATCGGCGGGCATGGGATATAGCAGTAGTGGCAACATTGTGGAATTTATGGCTAGACCGAAATGATTTATGCTTTCACAACATTATTTACAGATTCTCAACCTCAATGCATAAAATTTTCCTTCTCATTCATGATTGGGTAGAGTACGCGGGAGCTAGGAAGAGAATGAAGATGATCGAGGAGGCCTAGGGTCAACAGTTCGTGGGAGGGAGGCACGCCCCTGGTAACTTCGGGACGTCTTTCGTTTATGGTTTTTCTTAGATTTGTTGTAATAGTAATGCTACTTGACGTTCTCTACTTTGTTGTTCAGTAGGAGGATGTATTTAAGGAGCTTCAAGCTCTTTCTTTTGGATATTACTTGTACTACTTTATTTCGTTAACAATCTTTAATGAAACGATGACAAGGGTCATCCTTTTATATATATATATATATATATATATATATATATATATATATATATATATATATATATATATATAAAACGACGACGACATATCTGCAAAGACATCAAACAACAAAACACTTCAACTCTCAATCCAACTTAGTTTCCTAACAAATCCCACTACACCTACTGCTCGCTTCATCCAAATACATCGTTTTTTAAAAATAAATTTTATGACAATTTCTAAAACTATTTGCAAGAAAAAGACAGCTGCCAAACGAATTGCGTTCAGAAAATCAACAACTAAACTTACCGTTGGGTACGACGAGTTTAGCTATTTCGTGCTCGTCGTTGGAAACGACGAGTGTACTAATTTTTTAAAGAAACTCGTCGTTCCTAATATCGAGTTCAGTTCAAAAATTTCAAACAAGACTCACCGTTCCCAACAACGAGGTTCTTTATATTATACTCGTTGTTAGGAACGGTGAGTCTACTGATTTTGAAATTTCACAGAGAGTTTCACTCTATGTTGGATTTGGTGAATTTTTGAAAAACTTCATAGAAGAGCTTGTTGTTCCAAACAGTGGGGTATTTACATGGAACTTGCCGTTCCCAACCACGAAATTAGTATTTTTTCCCTTGCCATAGAGAGAACATTGAGCTCTTCTGTGAAGTTTTTTTCGAAAATTTACCAAGTCCAACAGAGTTTCACTCTCTGTAAAATTTCAAAATCAGTAGACTCGCTGTTCCCAACAGCAAGTTTAGTATATTTTCTCCCTACTGTTGGGAACGACGAGTTTTGTTAGAAAATTTTGAATTAAACTCGTCATTGGGAACAACACGTTTCTCAAAAAATTGAGAACTACACCCGCCGTTTCCGACGGCGAGTATAAAATAACTAAACTCGATGCTGGGAACGACGAGTTTAGTTGTTAAGTCAATGAGCACAATTAATTTGGCAGCCGTTATCTTTTTTGCAAATAGTTTCGAAAAAAATATAAAATAAAAAAAATTCAAAAACATCTACCACACAAACTTGTTCGTTTTTTTTTAAAATAAAATAACGTCTCAATTTCCGTGCCACTCAACCCTCCCTCCTTCATCAGCTCGCCCCGTGACCCCTCGTGAAAGGCCCACCCGGCCCATCCAACCAAAGCCCACTTCCTCATCTCCGTTACAACCACCATGTTTGACCCCCATTTCCCTCACCTCCAAAAAAATTCAATTTTACATCTCAGAACAAACCCTCCAAAAAATTTAAAAAAATCTCCATATCCAATACCCTACATCCACGTCACCCTCCCACGTTAACCTATCCCCCCATGCCTCCTCACCACACCTCAAGACGTGCAATATTTTCCTCCCACTTTCCCAATTCGCTTCTTCTTCGTCCTCTTCCTCTAAATATCCTCCAAATTGTAGCCATGGACGGCCTCAGTGCCTTTCTCCCTTAACCAAACCCTCCCCCTTTCCGTACCCCCCAAATCGGTCCGTTCTCCAAACTGTAGATCCGCTCGATTTCACCTTCCGAGATCTCGGGGTTAGGGTTTCCATTTCTTTTCCCCCAAAATTTTCAAAATTTCAAAATTCCCAGATCTGTTAATGTTCCCATGTCGAATCCTCCCAAGACCGCCCCCGACGACGAAGACAAGGTTCAGATCCGCGAGGTCTGGGACTCCAATCTCGAAGCCGAGCTCTCGCTGATCCGCGACATCGTCGACGCGTATCCTTTCGTCGCCATGGACACCGAGTTTCCCGGTATCGTCTGCCGCCCTCTTGGCACATTCAAATCCAGCTCAGAATATAATTACGCCACTTTGAAAGCCAACGTTGATATGCTCAATCTCATCCAGCTCGGCCTCACTTTCTATAATAACGAGGGAAATCTTCCTGTTTGTGCCGATACTGGCCGGCGATGCGTTTGGCAGTTTAATTTCCGGGAGTTTGATGTTCAGAAGGACATGTTCGCGACGGACTCTATTGAGCTTCTGAAACAGAGCGGGATCGATTTTAAGAGGACCAACGAGGAGGGAGTTGATGCCAAGCATTTTGCGGAGCTGCTGATGTCGTCCGGGATTGTGTTGAATGATTGTGTGCATTGGGTGACTTTTCATAGTGGTTATGATTTTGGTTATTTGCTCAAGTTGTTGACTTGTCAGAACTTGCCAGATACGCAGGCTGGGTTTTTTACTCTGATTAAGGTGTACTTCCCGAATCTGTACGATATTAAGCATCTGATGAAGTTCTGTAATAGCTTGCATGGTGGGTTGAACAAGTTGGCAGAGTTGTTGGAGGTGGAGAGGGTGGGGGTTTGCCATCAGGCTGGAAGCGATAGTTTGTTGACTGCGGATGCATTTAGGAAGCTTCAAGAGAGTTTCTTTAATGGCAATATGGAGAAGTATGCCGGTGTGTTGTATGGGCTTGGAGTTGAGAATGGACAGAATAGTCATTGAGATAATTTTAAGTAATGTTGGGAAAAAAATATATTAATAAGAAATGAATGAAAGAAAAAAAAACTGTGTTTGGTGATTATATATGTTTGCATTGTAGCTTTGTGATGTGTGTATTTTAGTTCTTGCTTAGCCGGGATATTTGATTACATGTTTTGGTAAATTGTTGATTATTGCAATTATCTTCTCTGACAAAGGTTTTGTTGGTGGCACTGTGGTACGATGTTATGACTGTTTACTTTGTCTATCTTTGATTTCTTTGTGGACAGGGCGAAGTCGTTTCACTTGTCAATGGTGTCACTGTTACACACTAAGATGATATGGATGTGTGGTTGATGGAGGAGGACGAGAATTTGGGTTCTACATGGCCTCATTGTCTAAGGTATGATTAACTTATTGCTCGAAACAATCCTGTTGTGATCACTGAATGTTTAACTTCTTGATTTGGTAGATTAATGATTTATGTTGTTCTCTAATCTTTGACTGGTCTGTAGGTGGTCATGAGGTACCACATTGTTTAAAAGACAAGAGAACTAAGTTGTATCTCATGTCAACAATGTCTATTGCATGCTATGATGAGATGACTGTGTAGTCGCTGGAGGAGAAAAAAGAATTTGGACCAAAAATCTGAATTCCTAAATCTTGCAAGATATGATAAACTAATTTGATGTTAGTATATTTTACTTTCTGTAGGCTTGCCCCTTTTATAGTATGGATGAAGTTTGAGTTTTTTTGGTTTGTTAGGGTGTATTGCCATTTTGTTTAGATCTTCAGATGATGGATTTTATGCATATGAAATCATCTATTCATAGATTTATTTATTTCTATAATTTATATGAATATTGTTGTATTGGAATCATGAAATTCTCATACAGATGTTGCATAATCTACTAATGTGAAGTTGCTTTACATTTTAAGTTCCTCATTTCTACTTTAATAAAATATCTGCGGGCATATTGTGGACTACCTGGAAACTACTTCCGTAGAAATTTACTTTTACTGGCTTCAGCACTTCTATTTGATATGTGTTATATTTTTTCTGATAGAAATGAGAGTGTCTGATAATGTTTAGTTGTTATATATTTAAAAACTTTGCCATGTAAGCCATTCAGAATCTTGATAATTTAATGTCCTTAATGTATGTTTATTTTTTTGACTAAATGTATTAATGGGCATCATATCGAAAGGCTTTCATATGAAGTTTTTGCATATGGGTTAGATTTGAGCTGTCATAGAAACTAATTCATAATATATAGTCTATTGATATGCTTTCATATCGATATGCTTTTGTTGCCGAGTTGTCTGCCTATCTGAAAGACTGGCTGATACTCTAGTAGAGAGATTCATATTATCAAAGTATATTACTATAGTTAGCGATTAGTCACTATCATGAAGGGAGCTTACTCTTTATCTTTTCAGTTGTCTTTATTGCTGCTGCCTATAATTCCTAATCGAAGTAATGTGGTCTTTGTGGGTAATATTATTAGTTTATTTATTCTGCTCCTACTTATCTCTTTCGTATCTCTGATTGTTGCTTCTACTGCAGTGCCATTATATTAGCTGACTTGTTTTGAAAACCTAGTTCTAGACTTCTAGCAAATGCCAATTAATGTGGTTGGTTTATGGGTGCAAAAATTGGGCATGTAGTGCATTTGAGATGTTTTATGTCATATTTAATTTTGAGTCTCCTCTCTGTTGGGCAATCATTGTATAATTAGGTCACTCGGTCACATGATTCACATCTCAAAAGATTGATATCTTTTAATTTTGTACCAGGTGTGCCGTTTACTTATTTTTTATGTTAAATATATTGATCATCCAATTCTAACTAAATAATGATAATGATTTGTTTGACTAGTGATTCTAAAATCTGTTTGATACTTTGGTTTTATTTACTGAGCCAATTAAAACAATAACAGAGGATGGTTTAATGAATCCCTTGTAGGGCTAGCCAGTCGTCATTTACCAATTACATGCAGTTGCACGATCTGTAATGTGCGGTAGGAGTAAAATTGTTCTTCCCCAATCCCTAAATGACTATCTTCTTCTGTTAGTCATGCCCTGCCTGCATGTTGACAGGGAAGATACCGGACGAAATGCCTCAACATCAATGCTTCCTCAGCTCGACTGTGATCAGTGTTTTGGGCTTAGAGGGAGTAGGAGCAGAGAAGTGAAGGAAGTGCCTTTACAAAGAAACAATTCTTTCTGACTCCTTATTGAGTTCAAGTGAGATAAAGGTCCTCTGGATCAGAAAGTGTGAGTATAATGCTTTATTAATGTTATTGACCTAGGAAACTTAAAATTTGTGTTGTACTATGATTCTCCTAGAGCTGATCTCGGAGTTTTGTTGAAAGAGTTCATAATGGTGCACTATGATTCAAGCTGCACTGGATTCACCGGAAAAACTAGTCTATTACCAAATGCTAACTTAGCCGATTCTTCATCGAATATGGGGTTGACTGGCACAACATGATTTTATTACTGCATCAATAACAAGCAGTGTAGTCGAAGGCTCACCCTCAGGCTCAAGGGGCTCAGGCGTAAAGGTAAGGTAGTTTGAGCCTCAAGCCTGAGGCGCGCGCCTCGGTGCGCCTTGGCAAAGGCTCGAGGCTCAAGTCTCAGGAAAAGGCAAAGGCTCAGCCTTTACATACCTTTACATACCTGACCCGACCCGATCCGTCTTCAACCCTATCTCCTATCTCGTAACCCCTAAATTATCTCGTAACTTTCCATACCCAATTTTAAACCCTAACCCCAATCTCAATTCTCAAACTCCACCTCCCTAACTTCAATCTTCTCTACTCCTCCACCCTCTCAATAGCACCGGCGATGACAACGGACAATAGCTTGCTGACGAAACTCCTCAGTCTCTACTCCTTTTCAACCTCTCAACATCCTCCTCCTTCTCCTCCATGTTGTTTTTTTATACTTTTATGGTTTCCTTCTTTTCCTTGTTTTATACTTTTTATTTTTTTATATTTAAATTATTGAAGTAGTGCATTATTTTCCTTCTTTTATACTGTTCGTTCTTTTTTTATTTAATTGTTGAAGTAGTGCATTTGAATTACTTCTCTTTATTTTTTCTTGATACTTCATGTATACACTTGGATTACCCTTTTTTTAAAAGTATATGGTGATTGTATGATATATTTTGTTGCTATGATGCTATCTTTTTTATATAATTTTATTTACAAATTAAAAAAACCCCAAAAAGTAATAGTGCCTATGTTATTTGAGGTTTACGCCTCAAATTGCGCCTTGCGTCTCAGACCTTTTACGGAGAAGTGAAATTGCGTTGCGCCTTGTGCCTTCGACTACACTGATAAAAAGTTGTCAATTTGCTGCAGGTCATGGCTGGTTTGTGGCCAAAGCATTTGTAGACATGAGATAGGGCATGCCGCAAGCAATAAGCTTAGAGAGCTAGCGGGTACAAGGATTTCTGGTATGTTCCTTACTTGAAGTTTCAGTGAATATATTGTAACTAAAGCGTTATCTAATTTGGAATTATGTGTGAAATGATGTCTTAAGAAACTTCTTATTGATTGTCTGATTCCATAGATTTCTCTAATTGAGACCCAAAATTAAGTGATACTACTTAAAAAAGTAAACCTTTTGGTCAGTGAACTTTGTTAACACTATTAGGTGGTTACCTTGGTGAAAGAGAAACTTCATTAAGCTGCTAGTTTGCTTGAGACTAAACTATTTTCCTCAGGAGACCTGTGCTCCATAGCTGACCTCATTCTGATAGGAAAATGCTTTAGTATTGGTGGTGATGATGTGTTTCTAACTCTTTTGTTGGATTGAGGATTTCATGTAGCATTATATTTTATTTAGTCTAGCTACATCCTAGCCAGCATAATATATTTTAATCCATTAGCCTTTCATTACGCTATGACAATTGTTATGACGGTTCTTCTAATGTTTGCAAAATGAGTTCATGGGAAAGTTGAATAGTGCTAGAAGGATCTTGCTTAAGCATAGTTTAGCAACCTTCATCTGTTTTGATGGACTAAGAGATTACCGTTGTGATGAGTTTGGTTCTCAAATTTTGCTAAAGACATGTGAATTCATAAAATCTGATAATCTAATAAAAGTATTGTCTTTTACCACAAAAAAAGAAGAAAAAAGAGTATTGTCTAATGAATTAATACATGTTTGTGACTGTTAATTGAAGGGTGTTTGTCCTTTTCTCGCCAAAACATCCTTGGATGTGCCGACTGCTTACTTGCCTCGTGTATTTCTTCTTCATTTTATCTTTTTTTTAGTTCTTGTAGAGAGCAGGAAGTTTGTTTGTAGCATATATATTTATATGTTTGTTTGTTTTACTTTCTCTGGATTTATGTGCAACTCACTCTTGACTAGGTACCAATTTGCTGATGCTGATAAATTTATCTTATTTAATGTTATCTAGAATAGTTACTTGGTTAAATTTTATGGGTAACTATTTGATGGATTTTTTTTTTCCTTTTACACATGCTATTTCGGTCTTGATTGTTATGGTTAGTTGGCCACCTGACTAAAATGTACTTAGAATCTCTCATGTGCAGCGGAGTCTCTAAACCTTTAATGTATTAAATGCCTATCTATGAAGAAAATGAGTTTTCTTAATATTCAGACTAACCTCATCTTTCAAAGATAAGATGAACTCTTCATGATTTATAGCTCATGAAAGTGCAATTCTTTTCCCAGTAATTTAGATTGTAACTCAAATTATTGATTTAGCTTATCGATTTAATTTAGTGATTGAGGATTTCCATTGTGCAATTTTCTTACTACCCAATAGTCCTGGATTTTGTCGTCGTCGTCGTCGTCGTCGTCGTCGTCGTCGTTGTTGTTGTATTAAGTTCTTTTTTATTATTTTGTTTACTTTATCACACGAGTAGTAATCATTTATGTGCATGAGAATGTTGTTTGTATGTATGTGGATTTTATGCTTTACAAGGGAGTCAATTCATCAACTATCCTCTTTGGTTTGAATAACCTTCAATTCATCAGTCGCGTTGCCATTTTTTTGAAGATGAGAGGTTTAGGTTGGTGTTATATTTTCAGGATAACTACTAGGGTGGAGCTTGATATATTGTATGTTTTTTTATCTTCTTTATTCTCTTGATGAGATTTGGAAACTTGTTAGGAGAATATACGTGGATATTGGTCATTGTATTTTATGTGGCAAACGGTGGAGTACAGCCAGAGAAGTTTTTTCTTTTGCAGTTAGGTCCAAGTAATGTTTTGTTGTACATCCTCTACGTCACTTCCTAAAATATGCTTCACTGGGATGGATGACAATTATCGGTTCAACTGTTGATAAAATATCATGAATCTTTTGAGATTCAAGGCTTGGTTTATTAGTTCTATTTAGGTTTTAAGGCAGTTATTGTGAATTAGATTCTTATTGACCAGTGCCTTTTGTTCTTTTAACCACCCAAAATGTTATATATATCATCTTATGGCTATTTTATCATATATTTTGTATGTACGCATATAGGAGACTTAAGTCGCCTAATAACATGGTTTTATATGACCATATGATGAATGTCGCAGCAGCAAAAGCTGCAAGTTCATGAAAAATATGGGCGAGGGGTTATGGGCTGGAAGAGTGAAAGCTGCAACTTTATGAAATATATGGTTCTTCCCTGATACTGATATTATTGTTTTCATGTTCAGCAATCATTTACGGCTTTTTTCAAAAATGGGTTTGGTTTGGCTATAAAGAGCATCAACAGTTATTTCGAGCTGGTATCTGTTAAAAATTGGTTAAAAGCTGCAACCAAATCAACCTGATCTGCTTGAAATTGAAAAATAAGAAATGTGGTTGTCTGAAGGGTGTATATTATTCTGGAACCTGGTGTTCGTACAGTATGTGTTCATTTAGCCCTTCATTTGGTGTGAGTGTGCATTTGTGTGCTGTGGTGGTTATGTTTTTTTGGTTGGAGTGATCTGTGTAGAATTCAGTTCGCATTAAGGTATAGTGTTTATTACTTGATTCTTGCACTTACCTTCTATTTGCTAGGATTTGATTCTTGCACTTGTCTTATGAGCTGTAGAACACCATGGGTTATTTTTGCTTTCCCTTTTTTGAGTAAATCTTAATGATTTTGAGGAGGAGATGTTGTTCTTAAACTGAAACAGTTTTATTATGTCTACAAAATGCTTTCAGCTGTATATATAAGGGTTGTTTCCTGAATGAGGAAATTGATGGAGTGGTGGTGGATTTATAAATACTGTGGTCCTACTAAATTTTGTGGATTCCTAGGCTTTATTTTCTGAGAAGAACTAAATGTTATTGGTTTTGTGTATAGCCTACCTAAATAATAATTTTCAGTTGAAATCGAAAGCTTTTAAATATGTAAAAGTCATTTTTCTTAATGTATAAAATCATATATTTTCCGATTTCACTAAATTTTCACTGAACTAGATATGAAGCGCAGATGAACGATTTTAGTGGGTCTCCATTGAATTACGATTTTGTGTTTAGATTGGAGGACCGATAGGAATTACTGCTTTCGAAGAGGTTCCCTGTAACTTGGCATGATTACTTAATTATCGGTGAGGATATGCTTAAACATTTCATATTTAATGTGAGATAGTCAGTTGCTTTGTCGGTGTAGTGTTTGTCAAGGTCGCGAGGTATGAAGATCATTTTGGTACATGGAGCAGGAAGAAGAACATGAATGACATTTGTCTCGTGGTATGATACAGATGCAGGAAGTGCTTGTGGCAATACTGTGGAGTATTTGACGAGCCAGCAATGAATGCAGGAAAGTGCAAGGTACCGAAGAGTGATTGCTAAGAGCCTAAGACTAAACAACCACCAAAATTGATTTAGGGCCAATTGTGGTGCAGCCGTGGGTATACTGTGTGGAGTTGGAGCTAATTTAACTCGGACTCACATGATGTTTAGCTCCGACTCACATAATGATGTGCAATTAATCTCCCTCCTCCACCTCAACTAATTCCACCCCACCAGTTCTCCTGGTTCCGCAACATCCTCACCTCCTCCTCCGACCCCCGCTGGCTCGAACACTCCCGCATGTCCAAAGCCTCCTTCTACCTCTTCCTCTGGACCCTCACCCCCCCCCCCCCCCCCCCCCCCCCCCCCCCCCCCCCCCCCCCTTTCTCCTTCTGCATTAACTGCAATCTTTCCTAGTTCTCTCTAACTCTAGTTACCCTTTTTGTCTGGTGTATCTATTTGTGTTGGTTGGTTTGTTGAACTGGCATTATACATGTGGTAACTCCAAGAGATCGTTTTTAAGTTAATCATTTCTAGCTTGAGTAGCATTTCATGAGAATTTCCCCCTTCTTGCATTTTTGAAACGTACATCACTTACATGTCTGATATGCAGCCAATATATTCACCATCAAAATTTCAAGGCTATTGTGATGAATCTCTATTGGTTTTATTATGCCATTATTAGATGTATTGGCATTAGCTTTTCTTCTTGTCTCAATTCCTAATATCAGTTTTAAGTACATTAGGAAATTAGTCGATTTTTTTAGTACAAGTTGCTTAATATTATTTACTAATCCCAATGTGTTTATGAAAAGATCTTAAACCTTGCTAGGATTCGGATTGGTCAACATTATTAAGCTAATGTATGTTAGAATATTCACTGATTCCTAATGTGCAGGAGGTAAAAACACACAAAAAGTGCTGGTGTACGGCCAGTGGCGGTGGGATATACATCCAAAGGTTAGGCACTTGCCCAACCTGATTTTTTTTCATTACAATATATATATATATATATATATAGGTGCATATGGGTGTGCCCAACCTAAGCAAAACCAAGTGCCCAATCTTTGTGGAAACTAAATATCGTTCAGCATGCAACACCTCCCAAAAGGGATGGCCTGCCACCAATCTATTATATTTGATAATTCATGATAATCATCTGTGTATAGCCACTAACTAACCCCTTTTCACTATTAAAGATTAAATCCTACTGAATATTCTTTTTCTATTGAAAAAATACCTTTCCAATGATATTTCAATCACACATGTTCGTAAAAAGATAATTTTAATGAGTCCGCATAAATATATATATATATATATAAAAATCAGTGAATTGAAGAAAGAAACTTCCAGGACATTTTAATAAAACAATGACATTTAATATTTATGATGTTTGTTTAAGACATTTTATTTTTCTTACGAAATTTCATCTAAATTAATTTACTATGCAAATGATTTTTTATTTATTTTGAAAAGAATATAATGGCATGCTTGAGTGCCTAAGCTGCATTGAAGTTACGGTGCCGCCCCTGTTTACGGCTTACTTAGTAAAAGAGATTTTTTATTTTTTTTTTGAAGTATAAAAGAGTGCAAAATTCAAGTTAGTTGGCTGTTTTGAATGAAAACAATGAGCAGCGATTTCATCTTATTTAATTTGGTTTTAATTTGAAGTACTACATAATGGCATACTGCACTTAATTTAATGATTGAGTTAGGCTGATATCTTATTGTTGTTTTTTTATAGTCGGTCTTGCATGAATACTAGCAACCCCATGCAGGACTTCTTCCCCTCTGTATTTGCTTCATTGATCATTCTCCTTGCTTTCCATATCTGTCAAGGAGACTTGTTGTAAAGAATTTTATGTGAACTTGAAATTTTGAATACTAGAATCTCATATGAAGATTATCTTTGTAAACTATTGAGATGCAAATGGCATGGAAATCTCAAATAGACATCAAAAGAAAACTAATTAAATCAGGTTATATCCCTTTGGTGTCAGCATGTGTTTCTTGGCTCATGTACTCTTAATCATTCACAACCAATTAATTATTTTAATTAGTTAGTAGATTTGACTCTCTGCAATATTTCTGGCATCATCGTGCTCATGCACTGCATCTTCATCCACCACATATCACCTAATTCAAGCCTGGTGCCAATATTTTCTCGTTTTTATTTCATGTTTAGCATTTAGGGCCTGCACACCCATTTGATGATTCATTTTACCCTGTTACCCTGTGTTACCATGTATCCATGCTAAATGCACCCATTTTTTGTGCTACTCTTCTTAAATATCAACATAACTACAACAACAACAAGAAAGCCTTTTTCCCAACAAAACTAACTTCACTTATGAATATATATTTTCTCCGCATGCATTTTGAATAGTTACGAGATGATATGATAAACGGAAAGGTTACACCAGATCAGGATATTATTTAGTTACTTTTTAGGAGAGCTCCCTGCACATGATCCAATCATCCTTGGTGTATTGAGATTTCTTTGCTGTATTTGAATTTTTTTTCTGTACTGTTTGCTGCTTGGCTTTATCATTTTTTTCATGGACCGGAATAAAGTGCGGTTGGTCTTCTAGTTAATAAAATTACTGGACCGACATGCTAAAACTTGTCTTGCAATGAGACTTCGTGAACACTGAACTTGCTCAATCAACTTCTGGAAGTTTTGGGTGCCAGTAGTAATATTTTCAATCGTATTTATACCTGTGGTTTAGTTCACTGTCGAACTCTTGTAAAATTTTTGTGTCAATTATTAGCTCTGGAAACTTACTCTTTATTCACTGTAGATGTATATAAGAGGCTTGCCTTAGCATATTGGCAGTTTGGCACTGTGTCCGCTAGCAGCCTTAGAATTATTATCTCGTTGATTCAAATTTGATTTTGCATACTATATATTCTTGTTGTTTCTATTAAGTGGGAGTATCCATTAACAAAAATATTATTGTTCACTCATTTTAGACTTCATAAGCGTCTGCGGCTGATACCAATTGAATTGTGGTGATCCAGTCTCTTGTCCATATATTTTCAGTCAGGATTTTGGTACCATACGAGAATATTTGCTTATGCTAAAGATAAAATTTTGTGTCTGTCCCTCTCTCTTGTGCATGTTGTCCTAAGGTCTATAGTCTACTATGACGGGAAAATGGTCCAAATGATGTTATTAGAATGGATGTTAAAAGATATATTCCGATATTCAGATCATCATAAATGGTAGTTATTTGATGATTTCTTTTAACGGTAACTAGTTTTGATTGTATGGTATTTCGTTTTGTTGATTTAGTTCGTGAATTAGGCTGTCTTAAACCTATGTGTATGTAATCTCCTCTTTGTGAGGATGCTATCCTGATAGCATCCCATGGACTTCTTGCTCCTTTCTCTCCATTTATATGTAGTCCTTTTTTATGAGAAATTATTTCGTAGGATCTGCACTATTATTTCTAATTTGACTATGTTCTGTTTGGGATGAGTTCAATCAGATGTTACTACTTTATGAAACACCTATTGGGCAAGGAAATCCTTGATGAAAGTGCTTTTCTTCCCCAGAAAATCAGTCTTGCTTTTTTTGCTGAATGTTTTCGGACTGAAGGAATTTAAGATTAATTTATGACAGGATCGTGAGATTGGGAAGTCTCCATTAGCTAACTGGAATCAAGGAAATTAACTTGCTTTGGCGAGTGACAAAACCAAAAGAAGCATTCACTTTGATTTACAGATAGATTGGGAAGTCTCAAAAAGATTTTGCTTGCTTCAATAGTGTTACTGTAGAGCATAGCAAGCAAATAAAGACGATCGTCCACAAAGATGATATTGTGTTCCATTGGACAGAATTGTCGGGACAATGTAAGCAGCAATTGGCAGACTGCCCTCGGCAACTTTCCAGCGCACAAGATGTGGTTTCTTTTTATTTTCACTATCCCAAAGAAAGGGTTGATCCTGAAGAATTTGTCAGTCTTCCCTTCAACTGCGTATACAAAGGCTAAAGGGTACATGATGAGCGCGTGGTTCTTCCTGCTACAGAAAGAAGAGTAGATTTCCATGCTGCTAAATTCCACTCCATCGCTGTGAGAAATGTTTCTCTTCGACCCGTTCAGCAACAATGTTTAGCCTGGATACTAAAAATCTTGATATTGTGTAGTTGAATAGATGCTTGCAATATGGATTGAATCCAAGGTTATAGAGTTCAGGGACAAAGTGGAATTGAAAGATCAAGGATTGTATCGAGAGATAGCATGGATTGTTCCTCTAACCTTAAATCCATGAATTAAACCACTATTCTCTGTTTTTTGCATAAGATAGATAAAGCCTGATTAAACAAACGTCAAAAGGACCGAAGAGAAAGGAGAAACTAGAGGGGAGTAGACACAACTTAGTTCAGTTTTGTTCATGTCATGTAGATTGCTCTGTAAGTGGTGGTGGAAGATTACTAACAAGCACAGAGGTTGGTGGAACTATTCCTTCGATCAATTTCGCAAAAGACGTAAATACCGTTTTGGTGGAAAAAGCCCTTCGGCAAAAGTGTCGCTTTTATGGAAGGGGATAGCAAAGCAAGGAGATATTTTCCATAACAATACAACTTGCAAAGTAGGTAACGGGAAAAATACCAGATTCTGGAAAGATAAATGGTGTGGCAAGACGGCTCTGCAAAATCAATTCCCATTAGCAGCAAAAGCCACGTTGAACCTAGACCTAACAGTAGCGGACATTCGAAAGAACGGCAGGCTAAAAATTTTAGTATCCAACGGCATTACAACAGAGTCTAGGTTGGAATTTGAAGAGTTGAATCAACTAATTCTTGAAGAAGGAGGGCAGGCAAATTGCTTAGACGACGAAAGATGGTGGGATAGAGAGAGTTCAAAAGTGTTCTCTGTATCATCCATGTATAAATGGATCAACGATGGAGGTACGAGATGTCAAGTTCAATCTGTTTTATGGGGAGCCAAAGTGCCATACAGAATCAAAGTTTTCTGTTGGTTAGCCCATAGCAATGCGATCCTCTCCAAATTAAACCTCAAGAAGAGGTTGACCCAGATCGATGTGATTTGCGAAGCGTGTCATTCGGCTGAGGAAGACGTCAACCACATCCTATTTCAATGTTCAAAAGCTCGACTGACTTGGGAAGTTATTTGTAGGGGTTTTGGGTGCTTAAGGGTTCCTAACAATACCATTGACATATGGGCAAATTTTAGACACTTGCACATCAAACTAGAAAATAGAGAGGCTTGGGACATTGCTTCAGCTGCAACCATCTGGAACCTATGGCTAGATAGAAACGATTTAATTTTCCACAAAAAAGTTTACACTTTTCCTTATTCCATGCATAAAATTTTCCTTGTGATACATGATTGGGCAGGCGCTCAAGAACAGGTAAAGAAGATCAGGAACAGTGCGGAGGAGTAAACAAGGCACGGGAGGAGACATAGAGGAGCAACACAGTAGGCAGGAACAGTTCTGAAGAGTACAGAGAGATGCCCAGGGTTGATGGACTGAAGGGTGGAGGGTGCTCGGTGGCTTTATGGTTCCTCTTACTGTTGTTGTTTTTCTATTACTGTTATTTCTATTTTGATGTAAGGCGATGTTGCCTTAGCTTAGTTTGTTTAGCTGTTATGACAGCTTATTTGTATTATTAGTATTGTGTAATGCTTTGTTTCCTTAATCCTATTAATGAAACGATGGCTTCGGTCATCTAATTATCAAAAAAAAATTTAGTTCAGTTTTAGAAATGAAAGGCGAGAAAGGAGAAGAGAAACCAGTCATCTCTCTTTCGCAGGTCGTCAGCCTCTAAGTCCTACCACGAAGACCACCACACTCAACGTCAAATGATGAAGAGGGGGAGGGACGAGGAAGGTCAGCGTTGGGTTCAAGTGAGAGGAAGGGGCTCGGTGAGAGGGGAAGAAACTAGAGGGGATAATCGTCAGCGGTCAAGAGAAGCTCGTCGTGACCATAGACGTCCGGCGAGTAGGGGATCGGAAGATGAGGGACATAGAGTCCCTCCGAAGGGGGCAGGTCATAGAGTGTCGCCGGTAGGGGAGAGAGTCCCACAAGGTGTTCAGCATACCCATAGGGGGTCGTACCTTCAAGCCACGAAGAGATCACTGGGTGAGTTCGGACGCGAGGAAGCTCGTAGAGTGGGGGTATCGACGGAGACGGAGCTAATGAAGAAGAAAGAGGACGAGGAAGGGGAATGGATTTTATATAAACAAAAAAGAGTTAAGAAGGCGAAAAGAAAGACAGAGGCTCTCAGTTCCTCGTCGTCGTCAGCTAGGGCGTGATCGCCGAAGCAACCCTTTTGCCATAAGTGTGCGGAGAAGGGCCATACGATCCACGAATGTACTAATGACTGGTTTTGTTACGTTTGTAAAAAGTCCGGCCACATCTCCAAGAACTGCTCTAAGTTCAAAGCCATCGACAGGTCGTTCAAGGCTTTAGGTGTGGCTAACTCCGTTTCATTCAACCAGAGTAGGGGAGAAGGTACCAAAACAGAGGCCATCAAGTCTGAGGAAAGCAACGACTGTAGGAGGAAGATTGCGAGGGCGATCATCACACCGACACCCATTATGGCTAAGTTTGAGGGCCGGTTAAGCCAATCTGTCATGCTGAAGATTCACACTGGTCATCCCTCAATAGAGGCTATCAAAGAACTTCTTTCAGAAGCGGTTCGTCCAAGCTCTAGATTGGATTGGATCATCAAGAAAGTTAAAGAGGATTCCTTGATGGTTTATTGCAAAACGGAAGAAATCACGAGGGAGCTATTGGCCAGCGGGAGCCTTGAAGGGGATAAATTTTACATCACCATGAGTAGGTGGTCGAGGAAAACGGGGGCGATGAGTATTGATTCGCGGTGGGCGGTGTGGGTTCGAATGTTTAACGTTCCATTACAGTGCTGGGTGAAATCGGAATTTCAAAATTTAGTCCATGGGTTCGGAGACCTTATTAGCATCGATAGAGCCACGATAACAATGGAAAAGAGATAGTTCACGAGGATCCAAATAGGAGTAGAAGACACGAATTTGATTCCATCGGGGATCATAGCGCAGTTCGATGATGAGAGATACGCGATTAAAATTCTCGTAGAACGAAAAAAAAGTGGTTTCCTTCAGAGCTTCGCCGGAGCGAGATGGTTCGAATTCTGAAATGGAGGTGAGATCAATGCAAAAGGTAGAAGACGAAGGGGTGGTGTTGGATCTGGATACAATGCATCAGGACCGTCATCTGGTGTTTCAACGAGCAAGAGCCCAAAAACCTTTGGATCTGGCGAGGGGTAATCTAGCCCGTCCAAAGCAGCAAACAGCTATTTGTGGGGGAGCAAGGGATCTAGAGGGCGCAGGGACCAATAGAGTGATAGTTGTCCAATCGAAGCTTCAGTCACATTCGGAAGGGATTTCGAAGGGACGTCCAGCGGCGCTACGAGGTATTGTACATGAAGCAGCGCGTCAACCATCTACCATTCAGACAGATACAGGGGGCCCACGAAAAGACAACTAGATGCATTAACATGTCGAATGCGGAATTCAGAGCGGCAGTTGAAAATGCGGTAAGAGGTATTACTTAGAGCTTTGTGAGTAGAGGCCCAGGCCCACTGCATGCTGTGGATGGGCCTAACCTACTTGGGCTTGCTATTCCAAAAACAGTTATTGAATTGGGACAGGCTTCAGAGGAGAACGGGGGGCGACAGCTATCGGATGAAGGTGTTTATGAACACGAAGAGTTCAAGCAGGGCCTTGACGATGATGGCTCGGTAGGCGAGGTGTTCGCAGTCTAAGAGGAAGTTGGGCACAGGGAGGGAAAGGAGATCTGTGATGTATCAGATAAAGAAAGTGAGTATGTAGGGGACGCGGTAATACAGGATGAAAGAATCGGCGCTCTAGAAGGAGTTGGCAGTCAATACTCGGACTCAGAGGGAGAGTTCGAGAGTAGAGTAAAGGCGCTCACTCCGGGAGCAGACGACAGTATAGAAGCAGATGTTGGGGATAGAGTTATGGATGAGGTCAAAAGGAAGAGCAAGAGACAAATGGACCGTTGAGGGGCGAAGGGCCCTAGCGAGGAGGATCTGATTAGAGCAGCCGCTAAGGCGAGGGAGCCAACATCCGCGTGCGGAGGTATGTACTCAATTTTGAATTTCATTTCAGATGATAATCTTATTTTTTACGCATGTATTCTTGGTTTGGATATGGGCTCGTCCTACGCGGACCAACTTAAGAGAGTTAATATTATTAGAGAAGAGGCATACAGACTTGCATTATAGGGAGGGCCTTAGTGGCGGCTAGGTCTGTAAGGGTAGATTAATCCTTAGTGTTTATCCATGTGTTACAACTTTTGGAATGTGAGAGGGATGAGATCGAAGGTCAAGGCTAGATTAGTTAATGACACCATTTATAGGATCAAACCAAAAATATGCGCGCTTATTGAAACGAAGATAGTCGACACTCGACCCTAAGGCCGCGGACTTTCAGGGTATATCCTCGCTTAGAGACTTAAAATGGAGATTTAAGACGTCAGTAGGTATGTCGGGAGGGATTGCGGTGGGGGTAGATTCCAAGTTTTTTGATGTTATAGAAGAGCACGTGGGGAATTTCTCGGTTATTGTTAGGATTAGGCGTAAAAGGGATGGGTGGGAGCATTTGGTCTCTGCGGTTTACGGTCCTCGCAACTCTAATCGCAGAGAGGAATTTTGGGACGAAATTAGGTCTATTCGTAACTCATGGGTGGGGCCATGGGTCATTGGGGGGGACTTCAATCTAACAAGATTTAGAGGCGAACATAGAGGGAGGGGACCGGAAGAAAGAGACAGACAACATTTTAACCAGACCATTAACGACCTTAATCTCATCGACATCCAAGGGAACGACAGAAGATTTACCTGGTCTAACATGCAGGCTAATCCGACTTTGGCTAAGTTAGATCGTATACTGGTGTCAGCGGACTGGGAAGACCTCTTCCCAATGGCGTTGGTGAGATCAACTCCTAGAGCCACTTCAGACCATATCCCTCTTATCTTGGAAGGGGAAAGAGAGTCAAGAGGACAAACAAGACAATTTAGGTTTGAGAAAGCATGGTCTTTCAATACGGATCTAAGGAAGATAGTGCAGACATCTTGGGAAGATCCGATCTCGGCAGAAGTTGCGATATCGATCTGGATTCGCAAACTCAGAAGGCTACGAAAATGCCTTCGAATTTGGGCAAGGAAAGAAAATGAGGAGAACAGGACAAGAAAAGAGTGGCTGGTCAGAAGGGCACAAGAATTGGAAACCATTGAGGAAGATAGAGTCTTGCAACAGGCGGAATTCCAAGAGCTAACCTCCTATAGAGCCGAACTACACCTAATTGGGGAAAGGGAGGAATGCTACTGGAAACAGAGATCTAGGATTCAGTGGCTAAGGGAGGGGAACGCGAACACGGCCTTCTTTCACAAGGTTGCTAACGGGAGAAGGTGTCAGAACCATATAGGGAGATTAATGGTAGGGGAAGGGTGGACGGAAGACAGCTCAATAATAAGAAGTCATATAGATGCCTCGTTCAAAGATTTATTGGGAAGGAAAAGAAGGATTAGGTGCCAACTTGATCGCGAAATGTGGAGCGAGTCAAGAATCGATGGGTGCGAGAGCTTGGAGGGTCCCTTCAGCGAAGAGAAAATCTTGACGGCTATCAAGAGCCTGGGGCAGGATAAGGCCCCGGGGCCAGATGGATTTCCCATCTTCTTCTGCAAATGCTACTGGCCGATCATCAGGAAGGACTTCCTACAGATATTCCAAGAGGTACACGACCAGGAGACTCAGATTGAGCGGTTAAACTATGCAAATGTTGTGCTCATCCCGAAAAAGACGGAGGTTCTTAGGGTTTCGGACCTACGACCTATTAGTCTTTAAAATGGCTCGTTCAAAATCATCTCCAAAGTATTGGCTAATAGGCTATCACCACACCTGTTCGTTAGGGGGGGGGGGGACATTTTGGACAGTATTGCGTCAGCTCATGAATTGGTCTTCCGAGGCAACAAAGATAAAATAGATGGTTTCCTGTTTAAACTAGATTTCGAAAAGGCTTACGATACGTTGGAATGGGACAGTGTGGACGAGGCATTCCACCTTAAAGGGTTCGGGGATAAATGGAAGAGATGGATGAAGATGTGTGTAAGGAATGGAAAATCGTTTATCCAAGTTAACAGAGAGAGTGGTTCGGAAATTAGATGCAAGAGGGGCCTCAGACAGGGAGATCCATTGTCGCCGCTTATTTTTTCAATCATAGCTGACGGACTGACGGAGATGAATAAAAGAGGTCTAGAAAGGGGTATAATCAAGGGGGTCAAAGTTAAAGGGATAGCAGTACCACTCTCAATCCTCCAGCACGGAGATGACACCCTACTGTTCGGGGTGTCCAAAGGTGAGGAAATCTTGTCTATTAGAATTCTTCTCAGATGTTTTGAGTACTGGACGGGACTGGCGGTCAACCTACAAAAAAGCTGTGTGGTGAGACTGAGCGATAACCAAGCGAACTCGATGGAAGTAATCTCATCATTAATTGGGTGCGGGCAGGGGGAATATCCGATGCGGTACCTAGTGACGCCCATAAGACCGGGTAAAATGAGAAAAGAGGATCAGGAGCCATTAATAGAAAAAATTGAGAAGAAACTGGAAAGGTGGAAAGGAAAGTTTCTCTCAGTAGGAGGTAGGATTACTCTAATCAACTCGGTTCTCAGTAGTCTGCCAACTTATCTAATGTCCATAAATGAAATCCCAGCCTAGGTGATTAAAAGAATTAATAGGTGCAGGCGGAATTTCCTATGGAAAGGAAATGGGGATGGGAAGGGGACCCACCTGATGAAATGGGAACAAGTGTGCATGAAGAAGGAGTATGGAGGGTTGGGGATTGTCAATCTAAGAGATATGAATAAGGCTCTTCTGTCCAAATGGTGGTGGAAAATGCATAAACAAAGGAAATCGTGGTGGAGTAATTCATTCATGAGATATAGAAGGCGGAAAATCTATAGATTTGGAGGAAGGAGTAGACAAGGCAAGACATCATTTTTATGGAAAGGGATAGAAAAAATGGGGGAAATTTTCCATGCTAACATGATATGCAAAATAGGAAATGGGACGAACACTAGATTCTGGAAGGATAAATGGTGTGGGAAAAACACGTTACAATCTCTCTTCCCAGACCTTGCCAACAGTGTTGACACGGTGGACGACCTGGTCAATGAAAGATGGAGGAATGGAAGATGGAGACTTCTAGATGAAAATACCCTTACAAATAGGGGACAGAATCATCTGGGATAGTTGGAAGGTTTGCTGAGAGGAGCAGATTGGTCAATTAGATGGGCAACTGACGGTAGAGAGTGGATTAGAGGTAAAGCGAGGACTTTCACTGTGTCGTCAATGTATGGCATCCTTAACGATGGGGGAATCAGAAACAATCACGCCAACATCATATGGAAGTCGCAAGTTCCGACCAAGGTCAAAGCTGTTTCATGGCTGGTTCTCCACAATGCGATTTTGACCAAAACTGACCTAAGGAAGCGTAATATCATGATAGACCTTACATGTCAACAGTGTAATCTTGAGGAGGAGGACACTAACCATCTATTCATTCACTGCCCTAGAGCCGCATTAGTTTGGGAAGTTTTTGGGTTGGGTTTCCACACGGTAGAGACGCCGCACAATATACAAGATCTATGGGGAGCCATGAGAAATAAGAATATTAGGAAAGAACATATGACATTATGGGATATTACCGCCGGGGCGATTATGTGGTCTTTATGGAGGGATAAAAACGACTTATGCTTTCGCAATATTAGATGTCAATTTCTTATTTTACTGCGCAAAATTGTTATCCTTATACATGATTAGGCAGGTAATACAGGACCCAGGAAGAGAGGTAGAGTCGAGGGGGCAGAGTGACTGGGTGGGGCCGGGAAGCAGTTATCCATTGACTACAGGTTTTGTGATCGATCATGGAGGAGATAGCTGCGATCCGGCTAACTATTTATCTTTTTGTTGCCTTATGGCATGTTTTGTTGTGTTTATCAGGGATGTTATGTTGATTTAGAATTGCTGTACTTAGTGCCGACGAGCATAGTATGAAGTATAAGATGTTGTAAGAAATGTGCTGTAATCCCGTTAATCGATCATTAATGAGATTGGTGACTTCGGTCACTTTTTATTCAAAAAAAAAAAAAAAACCAAACGTCAAAGGTGCAAGAGGGTCACCCTGCCCTGATGCCATTTGAAGGCAATTATGAGGTATCGTATGACAAATATTCTCCATCCAAACAATACTAGTATTTTTCACGTGCGATGCACATTTTGATAAGAGCTGGAGAATTTTTATGTGCGATATACGTGTTAAGAAATAGTTTTGAAGTTGGATGTGCGTTGTACGTGATTGAGAAAAATATTTTAAAGCAAAAACTATGATTTGTATGTGTAATGCATGTGTTAATAAGTAGAATTGGAATAGTACGTGCAACATACGTGTATATTTAGTGTTAAAAAATATTATAAAATTGTTTTGCACGTGCGTTGCACGTATTAAATAGGTGGAATTTTTTTTATTGTAATTAATGGGAGAGTTAGAGTTACGCGTGCAATGCACGGATTTGTATGTTTTGTATGTTTACAAATGACAACATTAAGTTTAAAAAAAAAAAGAGAAAAAAAAGAAGCTGCTTGGTCGGTTGGTCTTTTATTTTATTTTATTTTATTTTATTTTATGATGGGGAATAAAACCGAAGATGAGAATATCAGTAGTTTAGATTGTAAAAGCCAATTAGATACTTTAATAACTAGCTAGTACTTGAGTACTGAATACTGATACATATTGATCGATGTGATTCAATCCTCCAAACTCCTGCCGATGCTTAAGCAGTGCATAACCCAACATATGACACAGAACATTTATGGAAAAGAAAAATCAAACATCATGATCTAGTACTTAAATTTTCAAACCAATATTGTAAATCAGAACGTAGTTCTTAAGAATTATACAATCCAAACACATCTTAACAAAAACTGATGATATTCAAAGCTTGCTTTTCAAACTCTTTACTGTTAATTTATATCAATCTGAAATAACTATCTCAAACCAATTTCATAATTCATCAATCAACCGAGAGCATCCCATTGATGATCATGTTGCTCACTACTTTCAACACCTCATGGTGGAACCAAAAAATGAATTTGATTAGATCAGTTGAGTAACGTAGCCTTTTAGGGTATTGAATACGTGCTTAAGGCATAAATGATAAATCCCCTAGTAGTATTTGTGTCGCTGATGTAGGTGATTTCCATGTCTGGTTCCTGGCAGTGCCCATTCTCTGGTCATCTTGGGACGGCGTTGTGGTCCGTGCAAAATCCTTCTCTGTTTTTTTTTTTAATAGCAAGAAGGCTGAACAACCTAGTCGTCTTCCAACTATATTTTTCCAACAAAAGCACCAATATTGAAACACAGGGTTTCAACTTAGGATAGTTCTATAAGTTAGTTGTGAAGTTTCTACAAAAGGTTAGCGAAGGTCAGTGAACACTTCAAAGATAGAGTCTGACCACTCTGTTTCATTAATAAGTGATTAATAAAACAAACTCAGAGTACTGAGCTCACTATAAAGTCCTACGAACAGAACAAAAATACATAAACTCCACCCCAAACATAGGGGGCGGGACAAAAGCAAACTAGCATAGCCGAAAAGAAATACATCATAATCCCCCCAACAAGACCCTGGGGGGTGGGCACCTATGATTAGCGTCAGCAGTGCAGGCTATCAATCGATCGTCGGACCGATCTCAATTTTCTCATCATCAAACTCCTGAACTTGGAATACGCTCGCAATTCGTTCCCTGGGACCTGCTGTGGCCACAATAACCCAAAATGCAATAAAACGCATAATGTGAGTCAAATTGCTAGAAATATTATTGGAAGTTCTACGAAAGTAAAGATTATTTCTGTCTAGCCAAAGAATCCAGGTCGTTGTGGTGATAGCAATATATCACGCTTCTCTCATAGAACCCCTCTCTGATGCGAATTTAGGGCCTACCCACAGATCCTCATATACACTAGGGTATTGTGTCGTTCCTAGGGCGCTGAGTACCTATACGAGTACCGCTTTGCTCCTAGGGCACTGCAGCAAAAGGTGATCTCTAGTCTCCAGGATAGCATGGCAAAACCTGCACTGAGTATCCACATTGGGTTGGCGCTTAGCTCGGTTTTTCCTAGTCAGGATCACATCATTCAGTACCAACCATAAGAAAGCTTTGATTTTAAGTGGAGCTTTCGTTCTCCAGATGATTGCTGACCATTTTGGGATACATCCCCTAAAATGAATGCGGTTGTACATAGAGCGAACCATGAACTTCCCGTTCTTCTCCACTCCCCATGATTTCTTATCAGGACCTTGAGAGCAACCAATTCCGGCGTTGGTGATGAAGGTCTGAAGTTCTGTTAGTCTAAGCTGGGAGCCTAGGTCAAGCGCTTGTTTGAAAGAAGGCTTCCAGGTGCCCCTTTTCCAGGCTGTGGCCACCGAGCAGTGTGGGTGTGACTCTTGCTCGTATAAGTCTGGGAACAGGGTTCTGAGTGAATGATCAGCACACCACTTATCCCACCAAAATCTGGTGAGTCTGCCATTGCCTATAACTGACTTCACGCAGCTATTGAAGGGTTCATAGGCCTTAGTGATGCCTTTCCAGAACCAGAAGACCCGGGGGCCTATCCTGAAGCCTAGATTTCTCGTTCCATTACCATGCATATAACCCTGGGCAAATTGTTGCCACCCTTCTCCATTAGGGTGGAACACTTTCCACCACCATTTGCCTAGTAGTGCCAGGTTCATATCTCGAAAATCGATAATACCTAGGCCTCCATGTATCTTTTTCATACATGCCTTCTCCCATCTGATGAGGTGGTATCCTCCTCCGTTCCGGATATGCCCCTTTCCAAAGGAAGCGCTTCCGCATTCGGTCAATTCTCTGGATTACCCATTGAGGCATTTCAAAAAAGGAGAGATAATAGGTAGGCAGGTTTGAGAGGATAGCGTTGATAAGCGTGACTATCCCTCCCAATGATAGGGCTTTACCCTTCCATCCTGCTAGCCGTTTGTCAACCCGATCAATAATGGGTAGCCAATCTGCCTTTTTGAGTTTCTCGGGTCTTAATGGCAATCCTAAGTACAGAATGGGGAAACTCTCGGTGGGGTAATTGAGGACTGTGGCGTGTTCCAGCACCTCTTCCGATGTCAGGACAATAGGAATGAGGGCACTTTTGTGGAAGTTAACCCTGAGGCCAGACCAAGCTTGAAAAAATACAGAATTCTCTTGAAGACGGTGGTCTCCCCTAGGTTGCCATTGCCAAATAGAAGAGTATCATCTGCATATTGGAGTATAGAGCACCCTTGGCAATTGGTTCCTTTGGCCACTGGTACGATCCAACCTGCTCTACTGCACTTAGTCATCATGGATCGAAGAACGTCAGCCACGATGGTAAAGAGAAGGGGTGAGAACGGATCACCTTATCTGAGTCCCCGTTTGTAGGGAAATGGGTGCCCTGAAACCCCATTAACCAAGACCGTCGTCCTGATGGTGGTAAGACATGTGTGAATCCATCTGATCCATCTCACCCCAAAGCCTCCCCTAACCAGTGCTTCCAACAAACAGTTCCATTCCACGAAATCATATGCTTTCTCGAAGTCCAGCTTCAAAAGGTAGCTTTTAGAATTCGACGTGTGACAATGATAGATAGTTTCCTCGGCCGTTGCCATACTGTCCTGAATACATCGTCCTTTAATGAATCCCGTCTGGTCTTGACTAATGAGGCCATCCATTACCTTTCCCAGTCTGTTGGCTAGAGTCTTGGTAATGATCTTTACAGAGCAGTTAAGGAGGCTAATAGGTCGAAAGTCTCCGACACGTCGGGAGTCTTCTCTCTTAGGAATCAGCACTACCTCCGCGGAGTTAAATCTCCCTAGTTTGAGTTTATGCTCGTAGAAGTCTGCGAACACCTTCAGAAGGTCACCTTTGATCTCCTCCCAGAATATCTGGTAAAAAAATATCGGGAAACCATCTGGACTTGGGGCTTTATCTTTTCCCAATTGTTGGACAGCCTCCCAGACCTCCTTCTGAGTGAAGGGAACTTCTAGGGACTGCAATCTAGAGCCGGAGTTATTTGTTTGGGCTTGCCAGAAATCGTGTTGGAGAGAGGCTCTCACTTCAGCTTTGTGTCCGAATAGGCGTTTGAAGTGGGATTGGAAAGCCAGTCTAATAGCGTTGTCGCCTTGAACCATTTCGGAATCCGAGTGGATTGAGTGAATGAGGTTAGATCTCCGCCGGGCACTGGCAACTCGGTAAAAGAAAGCAGTATTCACGTCTCCTTCTTTGAGCCATGAAATTCTAGACTGTTGTTGCCATTTAATTTTCTCCATCCTGTAGAACTGGTCAATTTCCTGTCTGAGTTGGAGCAATCGATTCTGCTCTTCCTGTAGCAGGTCCTTAATTTCTTCTGTTTTCTCCAGCTCCTCAATACATTCCAGAAGGGATTCCTTAGCTTGCCAAATCAGTGCAAACCTGGTGCGGTTTCATTTCCTGAGTTTGCCTCTCAGTCTTCTTATTTTTTCACACCACACTGCGGTCGCCTCAGAGCCCGTTGTCGGGCGAGACCAACTCTCGTTGACCATGTGGTGGAACCCTTGGATTTCTAACCAAGCTTTCTCGAACCGAAACATTGAAGGTTTTCTTGGTTGGTCTTCCCCTGAGGATAGGAAAATAGCTACGTGGTCTAAGGTTGGTTTAGGGAGTGATCTAGCCGCGGCCAACGAGAATTTGGTCTCCCAGTCCGTGGAGACCAAGATCCTATCTAACTTAGCTAGAATGGGCACCGTTTACATGTTAGACGAGGTGAAAATCCTGTCAGAGATGGGAATATCAACCAAATCCAGGTCCGAGATGACCTCATTAAAGCTTCTATGTCGGGGTCACTGGAACCTCTGCCCCTGTGTTCTGAAGCGAATCTGGTGATGTTGAAGTTGCCCCCCACCACCCAAGGGTGAGGCCAGTGTGCTTTGATCGCTTTAAGTTCCGTCCAGAAGGACATATATATCTATAGTTATCCAAACTTTGGTTTGTTTTGATTATATTTCTGAGTTAGAGCACTTTGTTTATCTCATCTTGAAGTTAATATATCTAAAGGTATCTAAACTTCAATCCAACTAACTAATTAAATAATAAAATAACAACAAAGTCTTTTTCCAACTAGTTGGGGTCGGCTACATGAATCTTGGTTTTCCATTGTTTAGCGCAATATCATCTGTAAGGCCACAAACTGTCATACATTTTTTCACCGTTTTCACCCAAGTAAGTTTATGTTTTCTCCTACCCTTAACTCCATCCTCAATACTTATCAAATCACTATTTCTAACGATGGCACTACTGGGTCTACGTGTGATATGTACAAACCACCTGAGGTGATTATCTCTTAATTTATCTTGGATATGAGCTACATTTATAATGTCTCGTATATGGTCGTTTCTAATTCTATCATTTCTGGTTTTACCACACATCCATCTTAGCATACTCATATCAGCTACACTCATTTTTGGACATATTGTTTCTTTGTTGCTGTTGCCGCTAAATTCGGTGTGGGGGCAAACAGATGAATTTGTGAGTTCTTGGGGAAACTGAATAGGAGAACCTGTGTACCTGTTCCGTCGAACTCTGATCGTTGCTCCTGCCGTAGACCTGCAAAAAGTGCGAGACACCGGGGTTGTTCCCGGCGACGCACCCTCCGACGCTCAAGTCAGTAACCAGAATTGATTATGAAAGAGCGTTTAACTAGAGAAAGATTGATTACCTCTAAATGGAGATGGGTGAGGGGTATTTATAGGCGTCTTAGAGACTGGTTTTAGGAATGTAATCCCCGTGATTAGATAAGGAATATTCCACGTAATCAGATAAGGCAAGTAATCTGATAAGGCACATTCCCTCTAATCAGTTAAGGAATTTAATCCCTGGCTCCCAGTGATAAGATAGATGTGAATCATGGCCGTTGATTTAGATCTAATCAGGGACCTTGACTGTATCTTGTCGGATCGGGTTGGTAGCGGGTCGAAACCCGTACCTAGCTGGGGCGGATCCGTTTGCGGGTTAGTGGATCTGTGAGAAGGAGACCCAGTACCCGCTTCGGACCTATCTGCGTGTGAAATTGCCATTCTACCCCTGTGCCTCAAGATTCGTGATCCATCTGGACGGTTCCGATTTAACCCTATTTTTAGCCATATCACGAGCCCCCCACTCCTAAAGACTGAGTTCGATCAGCCTTTGAGGAGTAGTTTAACTGTTCTAATGGCTGGTGGAGCTGTATCGGAGTCCAAATGGAGGGTTTCGAATCTTAAAGGGGGTAGTAGTGTGTTTTTGGAAGTTGCGATTTGTTTTTAAGCATCTTTGAGTGCCCAACGGTCTTTATCTACTTTTTCGGATTATTTATTTAATTTTGCGATGTGTTAACCAGCCGTCCGGGGGCCCTCACGGTACATTCTAGGCAATAATTGTTCGTTCAGGGGTTCGAAAATATTACCCTGAATTTATAATTATTTTCTAGATTTTCCAGTGAATTTTCCCGAATTTTTGGTGATTTTTTCGCAATTTTTAAACAAATAAAACGATTAAAATAAATTAAAATTGATTTTATATACCCATTTATGACGTGGCGTCATCAGAGCCTTTGATCAGAGCGCAGCACGATTTTCGGAGAGATCGAGTGGCTCCTGTTCTTCGGCTCGCTCTTTCGCCGTATGTGAGGTTCGGTACTCCGGCACTCCGGCTCGGCGTCTCGGCACTTCGGTTCGAATGGCTCGGTGCTTCGGCTCGGCGATTCCGAAGTACGTGGCATCATCTGGGCCGTCTATCTCAGCGCGGATCCCCGTAAAGCGCTATCTTGTCGTTTAGTGGACGTGGCCAAATCTGGACCGTCCATCATGACGAGCGCGCTTTTTGACGAGATCCAACGGCTGATATGGGTCGGAACGATTTTTTGCCATATACGAGGGTCGGTACCCCGGTACCTCGGCTCGGCGCCTCGGCACCTCGGTTCGTATGGCTCGGTGCTTCGGCTCGCTGGTTCCGAAGTACGTGGCATCATCTGAGCCGTCCATCATGACGAGCGCGCTTTTTGGCAAGATCCAACGGCTGACATGCCTCGGAGCGGATTTTTGCCATATACGAGGGTCGGTACCCCGGTACTCCTGGCTCGGCGCCTCGGCACCTCGGTTCGTATGGCTCGGTGCTTCGGCTCGGCGGTTCCGAAGTACGTGGCATCATCTGAGCTGTCCATCATGACGAGCGCGCTTTTTGGCAAGATCCAACGGCTGACATGCCTCGGAGCGGATTTTTGCCATATACGAGGGTCGGTACCCCGGTACTCCTGGCTCGGCACCTCGGCACCTCGGTTCGTATGGCTCGGTGCTTCGGCTCGGCGGTTCCGAAGTACGTGGCATCATCTGAGCCGCCCATCATGACGAGCGCGCTTTTTGGCAAGATCCAACGGCTGACATGCCTCGGAGCGGATTTTTGCCATATACGAGGGTCGGTACCCCGGTACTCCTGGCTCGGCGTCTCGGCACCTCGGTTCGGTGGGTCAGTGCTTCGACTTGTTGGATCGGTGCTTCGGCTCGGCGGTTCCGAAGTACGTGGCATAATCTGAGCCGTCCATCTCAGCGTGGATCCCCAAAAAACGTTATCTTGTCGTTTAGTGGACGTGGCCAAATCTGGACCGTCCATCACGACGAGCGCGTTTTTTGACAAGATCCAACGGCTGATATGCCTCGGGGCGGTTTTTTGCCATATACGAGGGTCGGTACCCCGGTATCTCGGCTCGGCACATTTGAAGTTGGCTGGCCGAGGCACAGAGTTGTGTTTTGGAGGTCCTTTCCTGAGGGGTCGCCTCCTCGGCACTTAGTGGCTCGGTGGCTCGGCTGAGCTGTTCGGTAGCTCGGCTGGGCGAACCGATGGCAGTCGGCGAGGAGGGACGCGTGGCTGGATCTGGGCGGTCCATCTTGACGCGCATCTCGAGGATGGGGTTCAGATCACGAGAAAACGCTATCTTGTCGTTTTGTGGGCGTGGCACAATCTGAACCGTCCATCAGATTTCGTCGCGAGTTTTAAGGAGATCCGACGGTGACTTCGCTTCGGAGCGATTTTTTGCCATATACGAGGGTCGGTACCCCGGTATCTCGGCTCGACGCATTTGAAGTTGGCTGGCCGAGCCACAGAGTTGTGTTTTGGAGGTCCTTTCCTGAGGGGTCACCTCCTCGGCGCTTAGTGGCTCGGTGGCTCGGCTGAGCTGTTCGGTAGCTCGGCTGGGCGAACCGATGGCAGTCGGCGAGGAGGGACGCGTGGCTGGATCTGGGCGGTCCATCTTGACGCGCATCTCGAGGATGGGGTTCAGATCACGAGAAAACGCTATCTTGTCGTTTTGTGGGCGTGGCACAATCTGAACCGTCCATCAGATTTCGTCGCGAGTTTTAGGGAGATCCGACGGTGACTTCGCTTCGGAGCGATTTTTTGCCATATACGAGGGTCGGTACCCCGGTATCTCGGCTCGACGCATTTGAAGTTGGCTGGCCGAGCCACAGAGTTGTGTTTTGGAGGTCCTTTCCTGAGGGGTCACCTCCTCGGCGCTTAGTGGCTCGGTGGCTCGGCTGAGCTGTTCGGTAGCTCGGCTGGGCGAACCGATGGCAGTCGGCGAGGAGGGACGCGTGGCTGGATCTGGGCGGTCCATCTTGACGCGCATCTCGAGGATGGGGTTCAGATCATGAGAAAACGCTATCTTGTCGTTTTGTGGGCGTGGCACAATCTGAACCGTCCATCAGATTTCGTCGCGAGTTTTAGGGAGATCCGACGGTGACTTCGCTTCGGAGCGATTTTTTGCCATATACGAGGGTCGGTACCCCGGTATCTCGGCTCGGCGCATTTGAAGTCGACTGGCCGAGGCAAAAGTTGTGTAACCGGGGCATCCCATGGGTTTCTAGTGCGTGGCCGAGCCGTTGACTTGGCATTTTGAAGAGTTTCTTGCTTTGAGTGAGCATCGTATCTTTTCCGCCTGTCGCTTTCGCTCCCTATTGGGCTTTTTGCGTTTCCCAAGGAGGCCCAACTTACCAGGGGTTAAAAACTCTCACCCTTACTCTCAAAGCTCATTTCTCACTTTTTTACTCAAGATCTTTACTTTCGATCTCTAAGTTCTCTGCTAGCGGCGATTTTCTCTCTGAGGCGTTTCCGTTAGCTGTCGCGTGGGCCAGGCGATTTCCGGCAGAGGATTCCGACCGTAGACGTCACTTCAAAAGGTCAGTTTACTTAGTCTGAATAATTTTTCTTGAGATGTCTCGAGTAGACTCGGGGAGTGGGGCCTCGTCTTCGGGCGACGAGAGTGCCGAGGAGAGGAGGAGGTCGGAGATTAGGAGGAAGGGTAAGCAAGCCGCCGAACCGTCTGTAGTCGAGACGGAGAAGGGGAAGAAGAAAAGGAGGGTAGAGAGCCAGTCCCCCATTGTGGAGGTGATTGTGGAGAATCCGAAGCAGGCACCCGAGATAGGACGGTACCCTTCCGTTCTGTCCGGTCACTCAGGGGTCAGGCAGTACGAGGGCGACTTGCTGGAGAAGGCGATCTATGGGAAGTCCAAAATCGTCGAAGAACCTAATCCCGAACTCGCCACCGAAGCGGATGAGCTCATCACCTTGATATCCGAGGAGGACCTGCTCCGGGTTAGAAGGGCTTTCGCTATCCCTCCGGAGTACAAACTGATTGTTCCAGGTCCTGGAATGCGAGCGAACTCTAGGTTGCCGTCTTCGGATATGTGCATGTTCGACATTGACTCTTTTCATGCCGGGTTGCGTTTCCCTCTGCACCCATTCATCCTCGAGATCCTCGGCTGGTATTGCCTCGCGCCGACCCAGTTCACGCCGAACACATGGCGCCACGTGAACGCCTTTATGCTCCAGTGCTATCGAGCCGAGGTGAAGCCGGATCTTACGGTCTTCCGAGGATTGTATCGAGTAAATCGTCAGCACAAGACGGAGTACCGATACTTCTTGGGGCCGAGGAGGGGAGTTAAGATTGTCGAGAATCCTGACTCGATTAAGGGTTGGAAGGAGAAGTTTTTTATAGTAAGGGGCGAGGCGATTAGGCCCATTCCGACCCGTTGGAAGGTGGAGGTGCCGAATTTCGCGCGCGCCGACCCTGTTCTATCTGATGGCGAGGAAGAGGTGGCGAGGAAGATAATGGCCCTTCCGATACTGAGTTGGAGGGATTTGTCGGAGGAGGTGTTGTTCAGGTCCGGCCTAAGCCCCATCGACCCGAGTATGCTCCTGACATCTCGTTTTTGATTATTATTATTTTTTAAGTTTTTGGTTCGGCATGCTAACTTGTCCTCCCCCCTCTCTCCTTTTTTTTTTATCCGCTGCAGAAGGCATGAAGATCGACTTCAATTCCATGATGGCGGACAGATCTAAGCTGGCTGGGGGGAAGAAGAGGAAGAGGGCGGCCGCGACTGTTTCGCCGGCCCCGGCACCTACCGTCGCTTCATCCATCCCTCCGCCTCCTCCGACCGTGGAGGCGCCCTCGGAGGTGGTCGTCGCCGAGGTGCCCCCGTCTTCTTCGGTTCCAGGCGTGATCGAGGGAGTCTTTGATGTGAACGCGGCGTTGTCGATCGAGGCACCGCCCCTAACCCAGGCCGCCGAAGAGATCTTGACAGAGCAGCACAAGCAGCTGTTCGTGCCGAATTGGCGAGTGAAGAACCATGATGGGTTCCTCGGCAATTCGCAAATGTCAGTGCAGGTCGTCAAACACTTGGCGACCCCGAAGGACGTTGCTGCGCTGAAGGCGGGGACGGTCGGTGACGATACCTTCGAAATCGCGCGGTCACTCGTTTCGGTAAGTGTATTGCCAATTTCTCTAAGTCTGCAGCTCGGCATGTGTTTTACTGGTTGTTGTCTTTGTAGGCCACTTGCCACTTCGGCCACCTCCTCGAGACGTTCGCCGCGCAGGAGAAGGATCTAAAGTCTGCCAGCGACAAGGACAGGCTGGAGAAGGTCAGGGCGGTCAAAGAGCTTGAGGCCGAGCAGAGGAGGGCTGAGGCCTTGGAAGTCCGGGTCGCGGACCTCGGGTCGGATTTGGAGAAGGCCAAGGAGCGGCTCGATGCGGAGTCTGCCAAGGCCGCCAAGGCTGCCGAGGACTTAGCAGCGGCGCTGAAGTCCTTGGCCGAGGAGAGAGCAGAGAAGGAGGCTCTGGCGACGAAGATCCGAGCCGAGGTGGAGAAGGAGGTCGAGGAGGAGGCGAAGAGGCACATGGCCGAAAACATGGAGAAGTCTTATCAGTTGGCCCTCGACCACGTGCAGGAACGCGTACCCGGCTTCGAGCGGGTCGGCTACCAATTGTTTCCAACGCCGACCTCGGATGATGAAGGGGAGGAAGGCGAGGATGACGAGGCCGAAGGCGAAGGCGAGGAAGGACGGGATGGAGAGACTGCGGCGGACGGGCAGGTCAATGGGCCCCCCGCCGATGCGCCCGTGGCCGACGCGGCGACGAAGGTGGACCCTTGATCCCCTCACTAAGTTTTTGTAGTCTTTTGGTGTTTCTTCTTTCGATCATTGTAATGCCTTTTTGCGGACTGGCCACCGCCTTTTAATGATTTAATGAATGAAAAGTATTTTGACTCCGGAATTTGTCTAAGTGTTTGGCTCGGTGGTGTGGTATTCCAATGCTATCTCTTTCTTATTTCAGATTGCTGAGCCGACTTGTAACACCTCGGCCGAACAGCGCTGAGCGGGGTTGTTTAAGCAATCTCGGGAGGATCGTCTCGAGGGTGAGGTTGACCTGACGAGGAGAATGCTTCATAACTTGGAGATCAGGCACGGCGAGGCTTTAGTTGAACTGCACGACCTACGGATAGTCGAGGCTGAGCTATCTGCTAGGGAAGAAGAGCTTGCTCGAGTTTTGGCCGAACGGGATGGCTTAGCGAGGAAGGTGGAAGAGTTGCAGAGGGTGACTGTAGACAAGAGTATCGAAGTGACTCACTTGCGTCGCGTTATCTCCGACAGCGCCGAATACCCCGGTTCGGCGAAACTTCCTCGGTTCAAGGTGATAGTAAAGGATGACACTTTGAAAGACCGCATCGTCGAACTGGAGGAAGAAGTTGCTCGGCTCAAGCCTCAGCCGGTGAGGCCAAACGTCCGGAGCACCTCGTGCACCCGTGAAGAGATCGAGCGAGGGATCACGTTCTATCAAGCGGCGAGCCGGACTCCTATCGTAGGCAGGTCGGCCGCCGATGCCCAAAGCGGTGTGGCGGTGTCTTCAAGCGGTGCTTCGGTAGGAGCGACCGTCAGGACTAGTGATGAAGAGGCGTCCCGGTTCGTCGGCTTGGATTCGAGCTCGGAGGTGAAGAAGCGTCGACCCAAAGTGTCTCTAAAACGGAGTATTCCCCTTCCTCGGAAGTAACGGGCTGATCGTGTTACTGTGTTGTAATCTTGCTTGCAAGTTCGAGTTGTAATCCTACTTGCAAGTTTTTGCTGTTGTAATCCGCTTTGTAACTTTTATCCAACTTGTTAATGGCATTGGAGTTGTTTTATGCGAATTGTCTTTGGCTGTCTTCTTATCTGTGCTATGGTTGTCAGCTAGAGTAGGTTTAAGACGAACCATGAGGTTGGTGTTCGCTTCGCCGAACTCCTCATCCTCGAATTTTCCTTTTTCGCTGCGTTTGTGAACCATAGGGTTGGTTTGGCTGCTTAAGGCGTTGTTGCTTCCCGACCCCGCCCACGTGGCCTAATCAGGGACGTCTGATGTTTGCACGGATCTTGAGGCGGGTCCAGTTTCCAAGAAAACACTATCTTGTCGTTTTGTGGACACGTGGCTGAACGAGCTCCGCCCATCAGGTCCTGGCGCACTTTCTGAGGCGATCTGACGGTGGCTTCGCCTCGGAGCGATTTTTTGCCATATACGAGGGTCGGTAACCCGGTACCTCGGTTCGGCAGGCGAGGGCTGTGATTTGTACCTAATTCCGACCCGATTGAGGGTGAGTCGGCAAGATTTAGCAGAGGCGTCGGAGAGATCCGAGCGTTATACTGGTTTTAGGGATGCAGGAGCAGTTTCGAATGGCGAGCTACTTCTAGTCCGCTTAGGAGCGAACTTGCGAAGCAGAATCGAGCCAAGTGTTGGACTCCGATCCATTCAACGGCTGCAGGAGCAATTTCGAACGACAATCTTCCCCCGGCTCGTCTATAGACGTGCCGAGGAGGGAGAGTCGAGCCGAGTGCTGGACTCCGAACCATCGTGTGGGTAGTTTAAGGGATGCAGGAGCAGTTTCGAATGGCGAGCTGCTTCTAGTCCGCTTAGGAGCGAACCTGCGAAGCAAAGTCGAGCCAAGTGTTGGACTCCGATCCATTCAACGGCTGCAGGAGCAATTTCGAACGGCGATCTTCCCCCGGCTCGTCTATAGACGTGCCGAGGAGGGAGAGTCGAGCCGAGTGCTGGACTCCGAACCATCGTGTGGGTAGTTTAAGAGATGCAGGAGCAGTTTCGAATGGCGAGCTGCTTCTAGTCCGCTTAGGAGCGAACCTGCGAAGCAAAGTCGAGCCAAGTGTTGGACTCCGATCCATTCAACGGCTGCAGGAGCAATTTCGAACGGCGACCTACCCCCGGCTCGTCTATAGACGTGCCGAGGAGGGAGAGTCGAGCCGAGTGCTGGACTCCGAACCATCGTGTGGTTAGAAAATTCAAGGCTGATAGTACCAAAAATACGAAAAACTTTATTTATTAATATCTAATGGTCGGCTGCTTCTAAAGTTGCAAGCCGTTATTACAATGAAAAAAGAACAAGGGAAAAGTTACTACTAGCAGCAGGAGAGGAGTGGTCCGACATCGCGAGTTACTTAGATAGGCGTAGCTGCCTTCTCTTGGTATTTCAAAAGATGGTCGGCGTTCCAAGTCCTGGGAATTTCTCTGCCTTCAGGGTCTTCTAGCTTGTATGCACCGGGGCGGATCACTTTGGAGATTTTGTATGGTCCCTCCCAATTTGGGGCCAGTTTGCTTTTCTGTCCGGGAAACGAGATGGCCAATTTTCGGAGGACCAGATCCCCTTCTTTGAGGTCTGTTGGGCGGACCCGTTTGTTGTAGGCGAGCTCGATTCTCCTCCGATAACTTTGCTGCCGTATGGCTGCCCTTTCCCGGATTTCGTCTATCAAGTCCAGGCTCATTCTGAGCTCCCTGGCATTCTGTTCTTCTTCAAAGGCTACCAGGCGAGGAGAGGGTATCCCGACTTCTAGTGGGATGAGGGCCTCGGACCCATAGGTGAGATTGAACGGACTCTCGCCTGTCGGGGTCCGCTTCGTGGTCCGGTAATTCCACAACACATTGGGCAGCTGATCGACCCACAATCCCTTGGAGCACTTGTCGAGTCTCTTCTTGATGCCGGAGAGGATCTGTCGGTTGGCATTCTCGGCTTGGCCATTTGACTGGGGGTGAGAGACGGAGGAGAAGCGGTGTTGTATGGCTAGGTCTTCACATAAGGCTCGGAAGGCAGCTCCAGCGAACTGCGTACCGTTGTCTGTAACTACGACCCGAGGAACACCGAATCGGCAGATCACATTTTTCCAGAAGAATTGAACGACTCTATGTTCGGTAATTGTAGCCAGGGGCTCGGCCTCTATCCATTTCGAGAAGTAATCGACCGCCACGACTAGGAACTTCAACTGTCCGGGGGCCGGTGGAAATGGCCCCAGTAAGTCCATCCCCCACATTGCAAAGGGGATCGGACTTGATAGGGAGGAGAGTGGTGCTTGTGGAAGGCGTCGGATGTCGGAATACTTTTGGCAGGAGGTGCATTGCCGAACGTGTTGTTCGGCGTCCCGTAGGAGAGTGGGCCAGTAATACCCGTAGTTTAACACTTTGCGCGCCAAGGCTCTGGAGCCGGAGTGGGCTCCGCCGATGCCCTCATGGAGCTCTTGCAGGGCGTAGTCGGCTTGTCTGGGGGAGAGGCATCTTAGGTAGGGTCGACCATCCACCTGGGTGAAGGAGCGCTTATACAGAACGCCTTCGACCAGTATGTAACGCTCGGCTCGGGTCCTTATCTTTCGGGCTTCCTTCGGATCCCTTGGGAGGAGTCCGTCTCTTAAAAACTCGATGAGGGGCTTCATCCAATTATCTTCGAGGGGGAGTGGCAGTGTTTCGACGGAGTTGAGAGCCTCGTCCTCTATGCTTGGCTTGAGGAGGACTTCTATCAGAACAGTTTGTTCGAGGCCTTGCAGGGATGAGGAAGCTAATTTGGACAGGGCGTCGGCCTGGGCATTTTCCTCTCTGGGGATTCTTCGGATGAGGGCCTCGTCGAAGAGCGCCATGAGGCTCTTCACTTTAGCCAAGTACTTTACCATTCTGTCATCGCGGGCTTCATATTCGCCGAGGACCTGGTTGACGACCAACTGAGAGTCGCTGAAGATCTGCAGGCGTCGCGCTCCTGCGTTTCGGGCCATCCCGAGGCCGGCTATGAGTGCCTCGTATTCGGCTTCGTTATTCGAGGCTTTAAAGTTTATCCGGAGGGAATATTGAAGGACAAAGTCGTCTGGGCCCGCCAGGATGACTCCAGCCCCGCTCCCCTCGTTGCAAGAGGATCCATCGACATATACAGACCAGATAGGCGGTCCCTTCGTCGTCTGCTCGGAGTCGGGGATAGTTGTTTCAACTATGAATTCGGCCAGCGCCTGCGCCTTGATTGCGGTCCGAGGCTGATAAGTAATATCATGTTGGCTCAGCTCGATCGACCACTTCATGAGGCGGCCGGAAGTCTCTGGCTTGTGAAGGATCTGTTTCAACGGCTGGTCGGTAAGAACGACCATCGAATGAGACTGGAAGTATGGCCGGAGCTTTCTCGCAGCCATTATCAGGGCGTAGGCTATTTTCTCAATTTTCGGGTACCGGAGCTCGGCGTCCCGGAGCACTTTGCTGACGTAGTAAATGGGCTTCTGAGTTCTCTCTTCTTCCCTGACTAAGACCGCGCTTAGCGTCTGTTCGGAGGCTGCCAAGTAGAGGTAGAGGGGTTCGCCCGGTATGGGTTTGCTGAGAAGAGGTGGATTGACGAGGTAAGCCTTAAGCTGGTCGAAGGAGTCTTGTTGTTGCCGTCCCCACTCGAATCCCTTAGCCCCCCTGAGGGCTTTGAAGAACGGGAGGCACTTTTCCCCGGACTTCGACAAAAAGCGCCCTATGGCGGCTAGGCGACCAGTCAATCTTTGAACTTCTTTGACATTTCTAGGAGGGGCCATGTCCAGTATGGCCTTGATCTTTTCTGGATTCGCTTCAATTCCTCGCTGGCTAACCATGAAGCCGAGGAACTTCCCTGATGAGACGCCGAACGCACACTTGTTCGGGTTGAGTCTCATATTGTGCTTTCTTAAGACATCAAACGCTTCTTGAAGGTCTGCCACATGATCGACGCCTCGGATGCTTTTCACAAGCATGTCGTCCACATACACTTCCATGTTTCGGCCGATCTGTGCCTGAAATACCTTGTTAACAAGGCGTTGGTATGTTGCCCCGGCATTCTTTAGGCCGAAAGGCATGACTCTGTAGCAGTAGAGCCCTTGGTCGGTCACAAAAGATGTCTTCGGAATATCCGGGGGGAACATCCTTATCTGATTGTAACCCGAGAAAGCGTCCATGAAGCTGAGGAGCTCATGTCCCGAGGTTGCGTCAATCAGAGTGTCGATGCTCGGCAGAGGGAAGGGGTCTTTAGGGCAGGCCTTGTTGAGGTCAGTGAAATCAATGCAGATTCTCCATGTTCCGTTGGACTTTTTTACCATCACCACGTTTGACAACCACTCAGGATAATTTACTTCCTGTATGAACCGGGCCTTTAACAATTTGTCGACCTCCTCTTTGATAGCGAGCTGTCGCTCGGGAGCGAACTTGCGCCTCTTCTGCTGGACCGGTTTGGACCCCGGATCAACACTGAGGCGGTGGACCAAGAGTTCTTCGGAGATACCGGGCATGTCCGCAGCTGTCCATGCGAAGAGGTCTTGGTTGGCTCGGATGCATCCTACAATATCCGCGTATAGTGTGGATGGGAGGGTCTTGCTGACAAAGAACCTGCGGGTCGGTTCCTGCTCCGAGAAGAGTACCTCTTCCAGCTCGTCTACCGGCTCGGAAGTCGGCCGAGCAGCATCTTGGGGGATCTCGAGTGTTTCCAAGGAGAGGACGGGTCCGAGGGTGGAGGTCATATAGCACTTGCGGGCCTGCTCCTGATTGCCCCTTACTTCTCCCACCCCGGCCCGAGTGGGGAATTTCATTTTGAGATGATAGGCCGAAGGGACGGCTTCAAGGGCGGCCAGGCCGGGCCGACCCAAAATGACGTTGTAGGCCGCTGGGACATCTACGACCATGAAATCCATTGACTCCGTGCGGGTAGTAGGAGTTTTGCCTGCTGTGACATCGAGGGTAATCACCCCTTCGATCGTCACCGGCACTCCCGTGAACCCATGGAGCGTATACCCGGCGGGCTTCAGTCTATCTCGGGAGAGCTTCAGCCCCTTAAAAGCATCGAGGAATAGGATGTTTACGGAGGAACCGTCATCTACTAAGATCCTTTCGACTTTGAAATTGGCCATGTGAAGGCTGATGACAAGTGCGTCACAATGAGGGGTGCGGACGCCCTCGAGATCTTCGTCAGAGAAGGTGACGGGCACTCCGAGTCCTTTGGGGGGAGGGGTGGCTCGGACAGAATTCACTTCTCTAATAAAAGCTTTCCGAGAAGAGTTCGAGGAGCCCCCCATTGGACCCCCATGGATAAGGTGGAGGACTCGCTCTTCCTCGAATTCTGGCGTCTCTTCCCGTTCTGGACGTTTGTTAGCCCCCCGAGGCTGGGGAGGAAGTTCGGCTCCATCCTTTCTTACAAACTTCGCCAGCTGCCCCCTCTGGATAAGGGCTTCGATCTCGTTTCTCAGAGCCCGACAGTCGTTGGTGTCATGCCCATGGTCCCGGTGATAACGGCACCATTTGTCTTTATCCCTCCTTTTGGCTGGGGTGTTCATCTTTGGAGCTGGAGGTAGGACCCCTTCTTTTTCGACTTCCATGAAAATGGCGGAGATGTTTGTGGTGAGGGGAGTAAACTTTTCAAATCTAGGGGGAGGCCGGCGCTGGCCAGCATTATCCTTCTGAAACTTTTTGGGTCCCTCTTCTTCCGTTCCCTTCCTCTTGGACCCGGAGGCGGTTGCTTCCCAGTTGGGCGGTTCCTCGGCCTCTTCAGCTCGGATGTACTTTTCAGTGCGGAGGAGGAGGTCAGAAAAGTCATGTGGCGGTTTCTTAGCGAGGGAGGAGCGGAGGTTGGAATTTAGGATATTGGATTGGAATGCCGCGGTAGCGACGGATTGGTCGAGGGATGCGATGGTTCTGGCCTCGGCTGTGAACCTCTTCACGTAGTCCCTCAATTTCTCCCCCTTCTGCTGACGGAGGTGCAATAGGGAGATGCTGGTCTTCTCGGCCCTTCGGCTGCTGACGAAATGGGTGATGAACAGGGTTTCGAACTGTTCGAAGGAGAATATCGACGCCGGGGCAAGACGAGAGTACCATTCTCGAGCTGGGCCTTTCAGAGTTGCAGGGAATGTTTTGCAGAGGAGGGCATCGGACGCTTGATGGAGGAGCATCAAAGTCTTAAAGCTTTCGATGTGGTCAACTGGATCGGTCTCCCCAGTGTAGTTCTCGAACTGGGGAGGTTTGAAACCGAAGGGAACAGGAGCATCCACTATGGTCCGGGAGAACGGGGGTCGGCTAGGACGGAGGGTCCTCCCCCTGAGTTCTTCTTCTCGGTTTATCTGTCCCAAGAGTTTTTCCACCTCGTTCAGGCGGCGGTTCATGGTGTCATCTCTCCGACGGTGATCTGCCGAGCCACGGGACTCGTCTTCGTATGAGAGGGAGCGAGGGCTGCGGCGATGGTAGCTTCGGGAACGTCGAGGACTCGGGGTGCGTCTGGAATTGGTAGGAGCGGGTCGAGGAGAAGGGGATCGTCGGCGAGGGCTCCGGACCGGAGGAGGGGATGGGGCCCTTTGCTCATTGGGGTTCTGACGGAGGTTGAGGGCCTGTTGTACCATTGCTTGGAGTTGTTGGAACTCGGCACGGGTGATGGGTGCCTCATTGTTCCGGGGCTGCTGCCGACCCGCTGGAGAGTGCCTCCTTCGGTAGTGATCGGGGGAGTCCTTTCTCCCTCTTCGGACGGGGGACCTCCTGCACTCTCGGTGTCGGGGGGATTGCTCTCGCTGGCGGGAGGCTTCCCCCCGAGCCCGCTTCTCATCCAGATGGCGACGAAGGTCGTCATCTTCCGGGCGTTTGGGAGGGGTATTGCGGCGACCAGAGGCTCGAGGATGATGGGAGGCCATGGAGGCGCTGGAGGCAGTGTGGATGGGTATGTTCTCTTGGTGAAGAGGCTGTTTCTGGGGGTTAGGCCCCTTCGGATCAGGATGAGGAGGGTTCCGCTGGGGCGGCTCTTCCACGGTAGGAGGGAGTTGCCCTTGTTGCTGAGCGGGATCAGGAAGGACTTCTTGCTGGTCAGGGTTGGGCGCTCGGTTGGAGCCCCTAGATCTGACTTTGCGAGGCGGCATGGCAGGAGAAAACCTGTTCACCGGAAGGAGGAAAGGTCGCTATTCGTTAGTTTCCCACAGACGGCGCCAATCTGTTGCCGCTAAATTCGGTGTGGGGGCAAACAGATGAATTTGTGAGTTCTTGGGGAAACTGAATAGGAGAACCTGTGTACCTGTTCCGTCGAACTCTGATCGTTGCTCCTGCCGTAGACCTGCAAAAAGTGCGAGACACCGGGGTTGTTCCCGGCGACGCACCCTCCGACGCTCAAGTCAGTAACCAGAATTGATTATGAAAGAGCGTTTAACTAGAGAAAGATTGATTACCTCTAAATGGAGATGGGTGAGGGGTATTTATAGGCGTCTTAGAGACTGGTTTTAGGAATGTAATCCCCGTGATTAGATAAGGAATATTCCACGTAATCAGATAAGGCAAGTAATCTGATAAGGTACATTCCCTCTAATCAGTTAAGGAATTTAATCCCTGGCTCCCAGTGATAAGATAGATGTGAATCATGGCCGTTGATTTAGATCTAATCAGGGACCTTGACTGTATCTTGTCGGATCGGGTTGGTAGCGGGTCGAAACCCGTACCTAGCTGGGGCGGATCCGTTTGCGGGTTAGTGGATCTGTGAGAAGGAGACCCAGTACCCGCTTCGGACCTATCTGCGTGTGAAATTGCCATTTTACCCCTGTGCCTCAAGATTCGTGATCCATCTGGACGGTTCCGATTTAACCCCATTTTTAGCCATATCAGTTGCCCAACACTCTACTCCATACATCATTGATGGTTTAACAGCCGTGTTCTATATAATTTTCACTTCAACTTCAAAGGTATACGTTTGTCACACAAAACATTACTGACACCTCCACTTAAGCCACCCTGCTTAGATCCTATTTATAACATCTTCACAAATCTCCCTAGCTCTTTGTATAATTGAACACAAATATCGAAAACGGTATTTCTTAGGTATCTCTTGACCATCAAGCTTCACTACTTCCTTATTTGTGTTCTGAGTATTACTAAAATTACACTCTATATACTCGGTTTTAGTTTTGCTTATTCTAAAGCCTCTAGCTTTCAAAGTTTCTCTCCACAATTCTAATTTAGCATTGATTTCTGCTCTAGTTAAATCTTTCTCCTGATCCTCGTAGCTCTTAAAGACCTTTGAATGCAGTCGATGAAGCAAATGCATAATATGAGTTAGTTTTTTTTTTTTTTTTGATAATTAGATGACCGAAGCCATCGTTTCATTAATAGGATTAAGGAAACAAAGCCTTACACAGTACTAATAATACAAATAAGCTGTCATAACAGCTAAACAAACTAAACTAGGGCAACAACGCCTTACATCAAAATAGAGATAACATGACTAGAAAACAACAACAGTAAGAGGAACCGTAAAGCCATCGAGCACCCTCCGCCCATGAGTCCATCTACCCTGGGCATCCCTCTGTACTCTTCAGAACTTTTCCTGCCTACTGTATTGCTCCTCTATGTCTCCTCCCGTGCCCTGTTTACTCCTCCGCACTGTTCCTGATCCTCTTTACCTGTTCCTGTATGCCTGCCCAATCATGTATCAGAAGGAATATTTTATGCATGGAGTAAGGAAAAGTGTAAACTTTTTTGCGGAAAATTAAATCATTTCTATCTAGCCATAGATTCCAGATGGTTGCAACTGAAGCAATGTCCCAAGCCTCTCTATTTTCTAGTTTGATGTGCAAGTGTTTAAAGTTTGCCCATATGTCTGTGGTATTGTTAGGAACCCTTAAGCACCCCAAACCCCTACAAATAACTTCCCAAGTGAGCCGAGCTTTTGAACATTGAAATAGGATGTGGTTGACGTCTTCTTCCGCCGAACGACATGCTTCGCAAATCACATCGATCTGGGTCAACCTCTTCTTGAGGTTTAATTTGGATAGGATCGCATTGCTATGGGCTAACCAACAGAAAACTTTGATTCTGTATGGCACTTTGGCTCCCCATAAAACCGATTGGACTTGACATCTCGTACCTCCATCGTTGATCCATTTATACATGGATGATACAGAGAGTACTTGTCTCATGAAAATGAGTTAGTCAACTGCTAATAGTATTACTTGTCTCACGAAAATAAAAGTTATTATGGTATAAACAAAGATTCGAGCTTGTTGCAGCGGTATTGTTATATTACATAACTTATATTAGCATTGCATGATTCAGTCTTAATTGCCTTTAAAAGATAAATGATAGAATGTCAATCTAAATACAACTCTATTTATATCTCCCTTAGAGCATCCACAGTCGTTTGCTATATATGCCATTTTTCCATATTATAGCAAACAAATAGCAAACGAGCGCTGCAATCGTTTCTCATTTTTCCATTTTTTGGCAAACGTTCTATTCTCATTTCTCAAATATGAGAAACGAAATGAACTTTCTCAAATTATAAAGGACGGGGTATGATACCCCGTCTCTCCGATTTAATTATTTTTTAATCGATTCCGACAGACGATCATATCCCGTCTCAATAATTTTCAATTTTTTTTTAAATAGGTCGGACGGGGTATGATACCTCGTCTCTACCATTAACGAATAAATTTTTTTTAAAAGTCCTCAGACGGGGAATGATACCCCGTCCGGGGTATCAAACCCCGTCCCACACAATTTCCACATTTTTTTTTAAAATTCTCCTCAGACGGGGATAGATACCCCCCGTCCGGGGTATCATTCCCCGTCCGGGAGATAGATTTTTTTTTTTTTTTTTTTGTTGTTGTTTTTTTTCCTAATTTGCCCTTCATGCATTCAATCCTATGTCAAAATTTATAATGTCAACAAACTTGAAAGCCATGGGGTATTATAGTCTTCTCACACTAAAAGTATTTATTCACCCACGCCAAGAAATTAAAGTTGCTTTTGGCCTGATTTCATGGACGGGGTATGATACCCCGTCCGAAGCTTTGGACCTTTTTTTTTTTTTTTGAGAGACGGGGAATTCATTCTCCGTCCTACGCCTATTTAAAATTAAAAAAAGAGGGACGGTAAATCATATAAGAAATGAGAAAAACGACTGTGGATGCTCTTACACATTGTTCCGTACATAATTTTTAAATAAAAAAATGTAGTTAGTGGTAACCAATTTTTTTTTTTTTTTTGGAAATTTTATTTTAATGAACAAATCATAGGGGTGGTGACATGGAATCATTTTTCGTGGAAATTTCCTAGTCACATGTGAATTAATATCAGTAGTTAGGTTGTTGACCCTCGTCTCTCCTCTGTTGATCAAAAAAAGGGAAGAAAAGAAGAAGAAGCACAACGCAATTTCGTCTCTCCTCCCCCTCTCTAGATTCGGAATCGGATCAAGGTTCCAATGTCGTCGTCAATGGATGACGCCTTTGATGGCGAAGGGAGCGGCAGCTCCTCGAGCGGTAGCCATTGCGAGAGCGGTCGAGAATTGGAGTACTTCGGATGGGTTTACCATCTCGGCGTCAATTCAATCGGCCACAGCTATTGCCACCTCCGGTTCCTTTTCCTCAGAGGAGATTCCGTCGCCATGTACAAGAGAGATCCCCACCAACACCCCGGAATTGTCCGTATTTCTAACCCTCCCTCTCTCTTAATTTAATCGTATCGGTTTGAAATTCAAGAATTGAATATCGGTCCGATTTGGAAAAATAATTGCGTAAAATTGGGTACTCACATGATGTATGTATTTGGTGGTTAAAGTTTCATTCTCGAGAAAAGAGATTTTTTTTTGATGAAAGAGAAAGGAGATATTGAATAGTGATGTACTGTTATTGTAAATGGAAGAAAGATTTAGGCCCTATTTGTTTGGGAACAAAGTTTAAGATAACCCAAGTTTTCTTAACTTTAGAGGTACTTGGTATGCAGTTTGCTAACTTTTATAGTCATTATAAATTACCTCCATTTTAAAGTTATCTTCGTAGTTAAGAAAAATTAGGTAATAGTGGAGTTTAGGGATTTTTTTGCGGTACTAGGCCACCTTTTGAAACTATGTGCAATTTTAGGCCAGTTTACAAACTTTTAGGTCAGTTTACAAACTATTAGCACTTTTGGCTAGCCAGTGCCACGTCAGCAGCGACCGTTATTGGGAATAGCAGCCTCTTCATAGCGACCTCCCACACTTGTCAGTTTATTGTATAATGGACACGACTTGGTGTAACTGAGGTCACTATTGTCAATAGCAGCCTCGTATAACCAAGGTCGCTATTCCCAATAGCGACCATAGGTTGGCCCAATCGCTTTTAGTCCCACCTGAGGTCGCCATTGGGAATAACGACCTTAGTTAGACAAGGCCGCTATTGACAATAGCGACCTCAGTTACAAGTGGTTTGCAATTATATAATACCCTCTATAATCTGCCAAGTGTGGGA